>JANHGB010029792.1:0-18700 GCA_026283785.1 Coracopsis vasa
TATACCTTAGTTACTAAACTGTTCTTATCTCAACCCATGGGAGTTGTATTCTTTTCGATTCTCCTCTCCATCCCTTCAGGAGCTTGGGGGGGGACTAAGTGGGGGGAGTGAGAGAGCGACTGCGTGGATGGGCTTAAACCACGACAAAGGTGTTAGCTGTGTGGATTTCTTTCCAAAGTGACTCTTGAGGGTGAGTCATGTTATCATGGGATGTGGGACTCTGTAGGACCATGTCCGTAACAGCTAGGCATTCCAGAGGTAAACTTGAAGGCCCATAGCCCTGTGGGATCTTGCACGGTGAGCCTTTGCAATTCTGTTTTGTAAAAACAGGATGCATACAACTAAAAACTATGTTTGGACTAGGAAAAATTCAGCCCCAACAATATTCTGTATCATCCTGACAAGTCAGTGCCTTCCACTAACACGATCTCTTCCAGCCTTTTCAAACAAAATTAGCTAATTCATCAAAAGCTCAGTTTTGACAGGACAACTGTTTGTATAATGGAAGCTTCTGCTGTTGACCAAAGACCACATTGTTGATGACAATCACTATGCTGGCAGATGCTTTTATAACAGATATAGAATAAATCATATACAGTATGAAGTGCTCTGACAAGCGTAGTCTGGGCCTAAATATCTGTATTGCTATTGAAAGAATACTTGGCCTTGAAAAGCATTTGAGCATTGTCAAAAATTTACCTGGTATCTCATGACTGAGTAAACAATAAAAACCTGTTAACTTTATATTTTCATTTTAACAATTTGTTAGAATATTTCAATTGATATTTCTTGATTGATTTTCAGCCTTAGCTCAACAGACACTCCTACCTGCGTAAAAAAGCCAGGGTTCCATTTATCTCCTGCCCCACAGGCACCTGATACTGATCCAGCTGGTGATTTACAACTATGCAAAATGTAAGTAAAAAGGTAGTCACAATACTTGCTGTTTGTACCTGCCTTAGCTACCATAAACAACAGCATCAGATTGTAAGCAATAAAGAATCAGATCCCAAGCATCATGCACTTTCTTTCTGTAAGGCAGAATAAACAGGTTCAGTCTCGCATTTTCTCCCAAATTTGGGAAATCTTATCTTCATTCTAATTACTCTAAACCTCCCGGGAGTTAACTACAATCAGCCCCACAGAATTTTGTGGTTTCACATAACAGAAATTATTGACTGGTTTTCCCTCAAGGATGTTCTTCTAACCTCAGCTTTATTAGCATTTGATCCTAGTTATTTAATGGACCTAGCATGTGTTACACATAGAGGAACAGACCTTGAAGCCAACACTCACTTTACTGACTCTATAAAAGTAAAGGAGGAAAGAACGTGACTCACCACGTAGGCCCAGCAGACAGTATAAACACAAGATCACATCAAGCCAACATATTCTCTTTACTACTGGAAAAAGCTATGGGCAAGCATCTGGGAGACATTAAAAGATAAACACTTTATTAGCGTATAGTGCTATGTATACATTCCATGGCCTTACCACTTTATGATGTGATCAAACAAAATGTCACAAGCAGAGCAGAGATGAGCTAGTTTGGTAGCTGGCCAAAGTAACTCCAAGGAGCCCATAGCTACTGCAAGAAGCGTTGTTAGCAATTCATGGCATAGTATTTTTCTTCGAGCAAGCATTGTAATGTAATAAAAGGGGTGACTGCTTGCAAATTACCATCAGTATATGAAGCAAAAATTGGTTTCTGACAACTTATTCAAAGCAAGAGGCTTATTTTAGCACTATCTTTGCTAGTATTTCTGTCTATGCAAGTTTTCATGACTTTCCAAGCAGGCATCAGTTCACACTGGTTCTGATCAAACTGTTCATGTGCAACAGCCAGTTGCCCTTCATGCCCCAGCACTTCAATGCCTTTCTTGCACTGAGGGGCCCAAACTGAACACAGTATTTGAGGTGCGGCCTCACCAGTGCCGAGTAGGGGCAATAATCACTACCCTGGCCCTGATGGCTATGCAATTTCTGATACAAACCAGGATGATGTTGGCCTTCATGGCCACCTAGGTACACAGTTGTTTGCATTTTTTTAACAATAGTATTGAAATTTCCTAGCCAACTCATCAGCTGCATTTGGAAAAAGCTTCTGTCTTTGAACAATAAAATTAGGAAGACAAACTAGAAAGAATTATTAATCAATATACAAAGTAAAAGACTAGACCAAGCCAATGTAGCAAAGAATCAACTTCTGAGAGAAGCTGTGACAAAGAAGCAAATGAAACCATGTACATGCCCTGTATCCTGACTAAAAATCAAAAGGAATCAAGTCTTCCCATTTTATCTGAGCATTTGAACTGTATTCAAAGCATTAAGGACAAGCTATTTGCATTCATCTACGATAAGGCAGAAATGGGATTTATCAGCAAGTCATAGAAAGAACAAATTAGTGTATCATCATGTAATACAGATGGCTATGCCCTACAAGAACAACTTATGTTCAGATAATACAAACAGAAAACAGTGCACAAAGAGAATTAAGTTCTGTGGAATACTAGTAATATGGATTTTATTATTAGAACTTATTAAAATATACAGAAAACATAACTTGGGCTGTACATTAGTGACATGAAATCAAAAGCTGTATCTGTAAGAAGAAACTGTATAAAAGACCTGAAATGGTTGCTGAGCATTAATAAAAATGACAAGTATCCTAAAGACAGAAAAAGTACAATTTGAGGAGAAGGAAACTGTGATTAAATGAAAGTAAACAAGCTGGAAGAAAGCAGAACGGTCTTTCTATAACTTGCTTTACTTTGTGAGTACGTCCTGAACAAATGGGATGGTTACATAAGACTGCCAAAAGGTACCATTAAACCTATTACAAATAGACTGCTCAGCTACCATATAATCAAAGTGTTTTAAAGGATTCTTTTTGATAGCAATGCCATTAAAAGATACCATAAGACTCAGCTATTATTGTCTTTAACAGAACCACAAGTAACATGAGGTGAAATATGCTCTGCAAGATCAACATGTTGCTCATCATTGCTGAGGTTTGCTCTCTAATGTTGCTTTTAAACAGATAATTTATAGTTATAAAGAAATACCACATAAGGAGAAAGCTTTGATTTATGCTCCAAATAGTTGACAGATCACATGGAATTAAGCCAGTCTTGATCTCTCAGCTCTTTTTTAAATCTTTTGTTAATATGTCAGTGAATAGACTAATAAAAAAATCTGAATTCAAATGCAGTTAAAATCCAAGATAAAGTGCCTTCACAAGCTGTCATTTACTTCCACTAACCATATTAAGCACTGTATCAAATTAGTCTTGCTGCTTATAAACTCTAGAAGGAAGTGACAGTTTGAAAAAAAAACCAAAACACCTCATTACAAGGTTAGGGGTACTTTTAACTGTATTGTTTTGAGTTAATTGTGAAATTTAATGCATAGCAATTAGCAATGAAGTGTTAAAGAATTACAAGAATTTCATCCAAATTACCTTCGCAAAGAGATACAAAGCTGAAAATATTGAAACCGAAATACAGCAATCTTTTGAGTGAATTGGTGCAAATAATGTGATAATGGGAGATCTTGCAACATAAATGACTGTCAAGAATAGTGACTGATAAGTAATTGATTTTCAGTTTTGTAATCAAAGAGTTAGCTTGAAAAGAAACAAAAGAAATCTCTTTATTAAAATGTAGATGTTAGATATTGGTGGAATAGAATGGGCGTATTATTATATTGGGGATGTATTTTGAAACATGGTGAAATAAAACTATTGGTCTACTTTAACTAGCTCTGAACTGCAGTAGCGGTTTATTTTCCATATTAGCTATAACCTTCTCTGAATTGAATGGGAACTTAAGTTCATAGCCGAGATGTTGATTTACTATTTAGATAATAAATCATCGGTGAACTGTATCATCTATTTTCATCAGGCAGAGTTAGATCTAGTAAGATGAACTGCACCTCACTTCTACTTTAAGATGGGATGAACTGCCCTGTGGAGGTACCCTGATTTAATTATATGGAAAGATGGCAACTGAGAGACCTCACAAGTGACTCTATTCCCCTTTTAGATCGTACATATTCCCCTATTAAAACAAGCATTACAGTCATTTTCTTGCTCCAGGCAACAATGTCATTACTACTGACATGAACTCATTTTGTACATAGGAGAAACTGAGCACAACCTTTTGCAGAATGTTCCAAAAAGCAGGAATACAGGGATTTATGTGAACAGTAGGTTCAAACATCAAGAAGCAAGGAATGATCCTGGACTGTGATCTTGCATATACTGGCTGAATACTTGGTGACTGGGTAACTGTGCAAAAGACTGGAACTATCCTACCAGTATCTTTAAACATATGATTTGGGGGAAAAAACATAAGACTGTTGACATTTATCAGTGAATCCAACCTCCCTCCCCCCAAATTTCTAGGTGAAGAAGCACAAGGAGGAAAGCTTCAGAGATGGTCTTGAATGCCCACAGCCCATCACCTACAGACACAGAATCCCCAGCTGTGAGAAACAGGAATGTCATTTCCAAATAGTGGTGAGAGGAACCTTTAAGTTAAGGCCTTTCTTTTGTGCGAGAACTCAGGAGACAAGGTGCATGCCATAATGTCAGCCACTTCTTTTCCTAGCAAGACCAACACAACTTACTGTTAACTCAGACAATTCTCCAACAACTCGCCTCGCCAACAGAGCTCCTGTACGAAAATCAGTACAGCTATGATGCCTTGTGGCCATTTAAAAGCCTCTTAACTGAGTGTACTCTATCACAGTGTTAAAGTTATTTGAGGCAGGGCATACAAGGCAGAGAACAGTGGTTAGACCGCTTGGGCACTGAGAAAACATTGCTATAAAAGGCTACATCAAAAAAATCCTTTCATTCACGTATTTTTGAGGACAGCATCCCTATGGCAACAACATTCGGCCTTAATCATCACAGAAAAATCACTGGTTTCCCACAAAATGAACGTGTATTGATGTAGTTGTTAGAGCTGTGAACAGTCTTCAAAAAGCTATAGAAGACCATAAAGCATTCAGTGTCTGAAATATATCTGCACCATGTATCATCCCTTTCATAACTAGTTACCCTCAAGAACTGCTGCACTGCGATTTTGCGTTTAGAAAATTCAGCACTTTGTTGTGTTTAAGTGAAATTTGAGTGATAAGTTTCGTTTGACAATTTACAGAGAGCTTTCTAGCCAAATCCAGGTTATTATTTATCAGCTACACCAATGATATTAATAGTGGCCTGGGAAAGGTGTTGCAAAGGAGAAGGAAATGAAAACCACATTTGTTTGTGGAGGAATTATGTATCATCTCAACAGCTGGTAACCATTACAACATTAACTAACTTACTGTAAAATAGCTGTCTGGTTTTTTAAGCATTCAGAAAGCATAAAATGAATCACACTGGTATAGTTTATCTTCTTTCTTAGAATGCAGAGGGTGAAAGAGCAATGATACTCCCATCTAGCTTTTAGGTACTCAAAAGTAGCAGGGGTGAGCACAGCCTTAGTGAAGTTCCTCTAGATTTAAAACGAAAAAGTGTCATTGCTTTTTATCATATTTTGTTCACTTTTCTTCAAAAACCACTGGTCATACTTCATTAATTTTACAAGTGCTACACTACAGAAGAGTTCATTATCTGCTGACTATCCTCTCCAACTGTTTGCAGGAAGATTTCTCTCACCTAACCTTTGCTGTCTAAACAGTATAATCTGGTGTAAGTAATCATGTAGGCAACACAGAAGAGACAGGTATCTTCAGACTATGATTCATCTCTATGATAAGCAGAATGGACACCTACCTTTGCCCATGTGCAATAAATGAATTTATGACTTACAAATTACTCTGAACCTAAGCAATCACATCGCGGCTGTACCTTTGCCACCTGTGCCTATAGAGCATAGCTACTCACCAGGTATACTTATTTTATATTCCTACCAGAAAACCATTTGTAGGAGGAAAAACAAACAAGGAACAAAATCCCAACATTCCATTGCTGTGAAGCTCACTCTGATGAGGTTTTTAAGCCTTTCATAGGATTAAATTAATTTAAAATAAAAAAAGATTTGAAAAATAAGCTGCCCACACCAAAATTTGCTATCTGTTGCTGTGTTTTTTACAATGATTGGTTTAGATTTTGTGTGGGAGATGGAGCTAAGTATTTTTTCTACTGAATGTAATTGAATAGCAATCATAGATACAACATCTGCCTACTCCAAAGTTTTTTTAATAAAAAGAAGACAGCCTTGTTTAAGATTCACTTTTAAGCATTTTTCAAAACTATGCCTTTAAATAATGATGGTCTCTTTCAGTGGTATAAATTTAAGCTCAAATTTGCAAATGTGACCATCTGTATCTTTATACAAAGATGTTTAAGTGCATCTTAATTTCAAACAACTTTCATCTGTTAATGTCAGTTCCCATCTGGAATTTGGTTACTAGAGATTTTTATTGAGTTGTTCATGAAGCCAAGAGATTTCAGCAAGCAATAGATGCTTCTGCAGCTTTCAGTGCATTAACACTGATTCTGCAGAAGTGACTCTGGCAATTTCTCTGACTTTTAAAAGATTCTTTCTCAGAATATTGCAGAATGACAGCCTTTCACCAGAGTCCCTCAACCCTCAGCGATCTCTGTGGTACCACAAATCACATTCTGTTTTGATGGCATGATGTTACTTTGGCTTCTTGCTTTTCTGTTGGGACTACTGATAAAAACTACTGATAAGACATAGGGTTAACACCAGATGCAAAAGAGGCGTACAGATTAAAAGCAGAACTAACAGTTCCACTTGTCAGCTGCTGTAATTCACTTTCTACCTGTTGGTGTCACACCCTTTTTAACTTAAGCACAAAATAAAGCCTCATTTATTTTTCCACTTGGGGATTTTTTTTTTTTCCCAAAGCCATCACATTCTTGAACAAGTCAGTCGAGACTTCAATTAAAGAAGACATATAGTACTGTAGCTTAAATATTTGCTGCAATGACAGATTCATGTGAAGAAACTTACATGCATCAAAAAAACCTGAGAGCTATTAAGCTTTCTGTGTTTTTTTTCCATTCATATCATAGAAGCATCTATCTCCCATTTTTGATGCTGAAGCTTAGAGGATTTAAAATAACAAGGGAAAATAAAATGTCTTTATCTTTCTGGCTCTGAATTTCGATGTTTAAGACAATGGAACTCTTTTCTCCACAGAGGTTACTATTTATAGTTCAGCTCTTGCTAACTGTGCCCGCTGCGGTACATGGTATGGGATTTTCAATGAAATACCTTATCTTAGTACACTAGTCTGCCTGCCCAGAAAGTCTAGAAAATGACTGGTGTCTAGTGAAGTTATTTACATCGAGTATTCTGACCTTTACATCATCAAAATATTTAAATCCTAAAGCCAGCATCCTGCTTTACTCAAACTCCCACTGAAGTCAGCCAGTTGCACGTGAAGCACAGGAGCAGGTTTCCACAGAAGTGCACTGAAGAACTGGAACAGAAGGAAAAGGTTCACTCATTCATCTGTAATTATATTCCATGATATGTGGCACTCAAGTACTCAGTGATAATTTTCAAACCATGGAACAGCCTTGAAGAATAGTTCAAAATATTAGTTAGTTGAAAGCTGTCACAGTTCCTAGAATTCCTATTGTCATATCTTGACCATAGCATTGTCATACCATATTGATATAGTTCCTATTGTCAACCTTGACAATGAAGTAAAATTCACAATAGCTTTAAAACAAGCAATTCTGAAAATAATGAACCCTGGTTACTACTCACGACTGTAGAAGATATCAATAGGTTCAAATATTTAGGGACTGCAATTAAATATATATATATATTAACACATCTATTTCTGTCAAACTAATGAATCAACACGCAGATTCACACAATAAACATACATGCTTACCATAAAACTCAAGCATGAGCTTTATCTCTTACAAAGTTCAGTAATTAAAAAAAAAAACCAAAAAACAACCCTGAAGTAGCACCCTCTAGTGAAATTCCTGTAAGCTCTTCATGCAAGACATTGTTGGTGATTAAATGGGTGGTCTGCAATGCAAAAAGAACAGTACAGGAATGCGAATGGACTTCACTGTTGACTTCTAATTCAAAGGATATGTGAAAATTCTTTGGGATATGTGAAAATTCTTTGGAAAAGGTGGGGGGGGGGATCTAAAATGGGGAAGACTAGAGAATGGTTACCTATGAAGTTCATCAGCACAGACAACGCTTATTTATTCCAGCAAGGTTGCACTTGCTTTCACTGCACCTGTAAAGTTTTGGCAAAGTGCTTTACATAACAATTATTCTTTGAAGAGAATAATTTTGAAGTGTCCTTTCTTTTCAATAACAAAGCAGCAACTTCTGTTAAAATTGTAAATATGTATCTAATAAACCATTAGACGAACAAAAAACCAGACCATGTTCAATATATACTATGTTCAACTACTGCCAACAAATTTTTCTATCTAAAAAGGAAAGTACCAAAACTTTTGTTCATTCTTCTTTTACTAGAAATTTTTATGGTATTTTGTAACAGTAGATATCAGATGAACACTCCTGGGGATATGTGAGCACTTGTCAAAGAGATCTGCAAGAGAAATTCCCTAACACAGACTTTTTTTTACCACTCCATAGTGAAGTGCAAGTTGGCTATCAAAATACTAAAACTGAACCTTGCGTGCACACTCTGAGTTACTTGCAGTATCTGAATTTTTCACCTATTGGCTAGAAACTATCAGTCATTTTAATTTCAAAAGATAGGTAACACTCAGCAAATTACTGTTGCCCACTAGATTAGATGAACACTCACACTGCTATGGTTAGTTTTGGGTTTTTTTCCATAAAGTAGAAGTGTAACTTTGCTGCCAGGCACTTATTGACAGAACACAGTTTTTCAGTTTTTCTAGAACTAGTAACCGAATCATTGTCCAGAACACAAATAATAGAAACTACACTGTCTGGCCACGCAGTAAACAGTATTTTGTACTTCACAAAAAATAAACTAAAACCAAACAAATAAAATATTTAAATATATATATGTATATATGGGGGGAGGGGGAGAGAAAGCACAATATGATATGATATTTTGGCAAATGTGCATATTCTCTGAAAAGCAAAATACCTTTCAGAATACAGGGGGAAAATTATATTATTAATCTTCTCCTTTAGATGTACGTAACTGTACGTAGTTTAACAACTAACGACCATTTCCGTGTAGACTCACCGGTATCTGCCTTTTGCAGTACCTCTCATTACCGCTAGGGAGCGTAGGCGAGCGCCGTTTGAGCGCTAATGTGCTTTAGCTCTGTGTTAAAAGGCCTCGCCACTAGTAGTAAACCACTGCTGAATCTCAGGCTCACACGAGCCTAGATGACTGTCTTAATGACATTAAATACAATGTGCTCTGGGTTCATGCTATCGGGTTAAGAGGTCCCACTAGAGTCTGCTCAATTCGACCGTGCGTTGTACCGCCTGTTCTTCCCCTCTGACCAGCTTGAGTAACTCACCCATGTATCAGCTGTGATTAGTGAGGAAAATCCTTCATCTTATTGGCTTGATGTTAGCCTCTGCTACTAACTGCTTTCTTTGCTAGTCCTTCTCATGACCAGTTTCCCAACCACATGTGTGTGTCACCCAGGCCTTATGAACCAAACTATGTGCTCACCTTCAGAGTGTTTTATTTTTCAACAGCAGTACAGTAATGAAGGGGGGTCAGGGAGGCCTCCTAAGCAAATCTTTTCTTTCCTTTCAGAAAAAAAACCAAATCAAAACCAAGCTTTCCTGGCCTAAAATTTCTCACATATAGACAACAAATCTGTGCCACCAGGTATGTTTCTACCATTACACACAGAGAGTAGTTGGCTTGTCTGAATTTCTGCAGTATAATTATAAATCTGTCATGTTTTAACTCCAGTTGGCAACTAAGTACTATGCAGCCACTCTGGCATGCACTAAGTACTGCAGCCCAGTGACATGGGGAGGAGAACTGGAAAAAAAGTAAAAACCTGTGGGTTAAGAACAGTTTAATAATTGAAATAAAATATATTAACAATACAAATAAAGAGAGAGAATGAAACAAAAACAAAATATAACAAGCAATGCACAATGTAACTGCTCACCACCTGCTGACTGATACGCAGCCCTTCCCCAAGCAGCCATCAATCTCTCCCAGATAACTACCCCCAGTTTCTATACTGAGGATGTCATTATATGGTATGGAATATGCCTTTGGCTAGTGCGGGTCGGCTGTTCTGTCTCTCTTCCTTTTGGCTTCTTGTGCCACTCCTCACTGGCAGATCAAGGGAAACTGAAAAGTCCTTGACCAGGGTAATCTCTACTGAGCAACAACTAAAGTATCGGTGTGTTATCAGCATTGCTGTCAGACTAAAGCCAAAACACAGCACTGCACCAGCTACTAAGAAGAAAATTAACTCTATCCCAGCTGAAACCAGGACAAAATTGTACATGTTCTCCATCTTTTAGAAGAATTGACTTTAACAGGTGTTTCAAGACCCATAAATCAACATTTCAGTGTTTCAGTGTGCTGGTGGACCATACCAGCCTGTTTTCCTAGCAAAGCCTGAAAGATCTGAAAGGTTTCCATCTCAATGGAAAAGATCAACCTCTCTCCTTAGGCTTCAATCTGCCAGGTTTACCCAGGATTATACTTGTACCCTACGGAAAAAAATGCAGATAATCACTTCAAACCTGATGTTTTCTATGAAGTGAAATTAACAGGTATCAGAAGGTGTTCAGCTGACTTTAGCTCTCAGTTGGCTGGAGATACGCAAGTACTTTCCTGATTCAAAATTTCAGAATGCACCTCACCATGGAAAAGCACATGGAAGTATGATGAAAGTTATGATGAAAGCTGAATTTTGATTTATAACCACTGATTCTTGCTGGGTAGCCATTCTTTTCTCACTGCTGTCTTAAGAATAAGCATGTGAATTTAAAGTGAAGCCAATTTAGTTTTACAAAAACAAACTGAAGGCTATATAAAGCAATAAACAGAACATGCACAAAATATTAAATCAGTTTCTTGCATGAAAGACGAGTAACCTAGTGACTAAAGCAATGAAGCCGTACACTGTTGGTGAATGATGGCAAAAGCAGAATGAACGTCATTATACAGAATCATACTTCCCAGATGGCACAACAGAAAATAACATTCTTTTCTTGCACTGAATCTAGATACTCCATGAACATAGTTGGTGTTGGTTTTCTCTTGGCTTTATGTACATTTTTGTCTTGGTTTATGTTCATTATGTGTACAAAAATAATGTGTATGAAGTCTTTTTTCTTTTTCTCATCTCCTCCGTATCTGAACAGCTGCAAAAGAATTGATTTTACTGCTTGGCAGCTTCATGAGCAAGGATATAACTGACTGCTCCTGCTACACAGGAATTTGTAGTGAGGGGGTAAAATCAGCAACAGGGAAAAAATTGGACTCATGGCAAGAAGTGTGCATTCAGGTCATAGCAACAGAAGCTAAAGGAGTACCCTGCAGCATCCGCTCTGATTCCCAGAACAGACTCAGGTAGTCTGTTTCAGTTCAAATTATTATCAATAGGGCGAGGCCTCTAAACTGAAGAGCTGCTTTTGTCCTGTGCAGTAAAACAGGGAAAGGATACACACTCTGCCAGCGTGCTTTGAGGATACCTGCTGCACAGTGGGAAAAAGTCCTCTGAATTCTGTCATGCTCTCACACTTTCACATAGACCATGCCTCTGAATGTCACCTGTCTTGAAAGGTAATCCCTCCCTTCAACATTTACCCTACTCAGTTCCATATGGGGTTGTGCTTTGTGTAATTTTTCAGGGTGAGGGTAGTATAGATTGCCTCAATGAGTTGAAGTTGGGCCCTGAAGTCTTTTTTTTTTTTTTTAATAGACAAATGGAATTGAATCAGTGATTAAGAAACAACAATTTTAATGCCAGTTGCCCAGTGGAAACGCGCTTGGCTACTTTTCAACACAAGAAGAAATCATTGCAGCAAAGACTGCAGCTAGATGAAGACTCAAGTTGACATGATGAGGCTCTTGTATCAGCTTAGCCACCAGCTTTAGGAGTGCTATCCCAAAATGGGTGAGACAAATACCTGGCTGCGCATTTGGTCTGCATCTTTCCCTCTCCCTCATCTGTCAAAGCACAAGCAAGCAAACCTTTTAAATCTGATGAAAGCTTAAATAACTATTTTCCTGAAGCCTTTGGCAACCTTTCAATGAATTGTACAGATGAGCAACTGCACAGGCTTTGCTGTCCCTTTCCACAATGTGCCACTGGAATATTGTTTCTTTCTTCCTTGACAATAAAACCAAGTGCCATTCATGACTGCAAGTGGAAAAATATCAGCAATAAAAACTGACTCCAGGGTTTCCTGCCATCTCTAGTATACATTAAATCTGAATAAATCCATAATCGTACATCTACGAAAAATATACTTCCTTATATTTTAATGGAGTTATTATGATTGTGTCCAATGGGCTATATGGTAAGTTTGAAAAATCACATTATAGATCTGGTAACTCATGACATGTCATTTCAGAGAAAGAATAAGAAAAATACACAGGCAGATACCAACCTCCATATCCCCTTTACTCTTTTTCTCCAAACTTCCAATTTTTGCTTCCGTCTCACTGAACTTCTGTTAGAGAATACCTTCACTGAAGTTTGAAAGCCAGTGACTCAACATTCATTATCAGTCAGAGAGAAACTTCTCCAAATAGCAATATAATATTTAATTTTGTGGTTTGCTTTGGATTTATGAATAACCAAATAAATAGATAAATAAGGCAGACTTGTGCAGAAATTGTACCTCCTGCAAACACTATTTGCTTACCTGCCACATCCTGTAAAAAAAGTAAAAGACTGAAAAAAAAAATTAATCAAAAACAGCAGAGGAAGGAATTGCTGAGAAGAAACATTTGAGCTCCAAATTAGACCAGGGCTTTGGGAAACACTGCCTTTTCAGAGCTGATCTTTGTTTACATGGATTACAGAGGGGTTTGAGGCCCTGGATGCCTCAAGAACAGACATACAATTGTTGTCTATCCTTTCCTATTTTATAGAAAACTGAAAATACTGATACTTAGCTCAGGAAGATTTACTCCAAAAAAGTTCCAGTAGACAAGATAAATCACTGAGATTTCTGTTCTTATTCAAACTCAAGCTTTCTGTGATTATTACCGAGAAGTAAGAACTTCTACCTCCCAACAGAAGTGTCTTTGAAACCTTTTGGACAGCAAAGAGGCCCCAGAATGTGTAAAGGAAGTGCAATCAGCGTTATTCCTCTCTCATGTCCACTGTTTGTGTTACTTGTCTCTGGGTGGCCAGGGCCAGGCTGTAACAACTTCTCATCTGAAGAGCAGGTATAAGGAGTTTCACCATCTCCATTTTTCCTAATTTGCAGGATATTCTCTACAGAGCTGAAGACCATTGAACCTTGCCATGGAAACAATAAATTGAGATTAAACAAAATTTATTGTTCAATTAAAGTTCTATCAACATCAGCTACAGATTCAGGATGTCACATGGATTCATCACTATGCTGCTGAATTTTAAACTTTTTGGCAAATGAGACAAAATGCACAATCACTCATCTAAAGGGGAAGGCTCTCAACCTTGAGAAGTTACCTTGGATGGCATCCCATCCTGACTGCAGGCCTGCTGCTTTGAGGAGGACCGACTCCAAAATGGCTCTCTGGCAGGACCCCATTTATATCCTAGCCAAACCTTATCTGTGGTCAAATACGGTCACGTCAGCACCCATGGGCTCAGGACCCCAACTTCCTCACCTCTGTACCTGCTGATTGCCACTATGTCCCTAAGTGACACACTTAAACGTCTCTTTAAAACCTCCAGGGATGGGGACTCCACCACTTCCCTGTAAAGCCAGTTCCAATGTTTGATTATCTTTCCAGTGAAGAAATTTTTCCTAATATTCAATCTAAACCTCTCTTGGCACAACTTGGGGCCATCTCCTCTGATCACAGAATCACAGAACAATAGAATGGTTTGGACTGGAAAGGACCTTAAAGTTCACCTAGTTCCAACCCCCCTGCCATGGGCAGGGACACCTTCCACTGAACCAAGTTGCTCAAAGCCCCATCCAGCCTGGCCTTGAACACTGCCATAGATGGGGCATCCAGAGCTTCTCTAGGCAACCCATGCCAGTGCCTCACCACCCTCACAGGGAAGAATCATTCTATTGTTTGTTACCTGGGAGAACAGACTGACACCCACCTTGCTACAACCTACTTTCAAGTAGTCGCAGAGAGCAATAAGGTCTCCTCTGAGCCTCCTTTTCTACAGACTAAACAACCCCAGCTCCACAGCTGCTCTTCGTAAGATTTCTGTTGGCCTTCTTGGCCACCTGGGCACACTGCTGGCTCATGTTCAGCTGGCTGTCAACCAACACCTGTAACTTCTCCATTTCTTTTCCTCCCCTGTCTCAGATTTTAAAGAAAAGGAAAAGGAAGGGAGAGTTTTCTATGACTGAGTTTTGCTATTGCAGTTGAGAATGTTTAAAAAAATGGGACTCCTGGGAAGATAAGAAAAACATAATGTTCACAGCCCTTGCAAGAACATAATTACAGTTCCTCTCTGCTACTCCAAAATATGCACACCTTCCACTTCATGGCTGCAGATCAGACACAGAAATAGGAATATTTTAAAGTGACAGGGGTGGAAGATGTTCTTGTTCCATGCACGTTTGCTTTCCTCCTTACCTGTTGATTGTCACTGTTGCTGGAAACACTAAACCAGCCAGGAGATTGCAGCTTGTTAGTGCCAGATTTTGAAGCTTAAGCTATTTCTTTCCTGAGTTTTAATCTGAGATGTGTTTAATACTGTTCATCTACCTCCATTTTGTTGTATCAACTCAGGCTGTCAATAGTTTGCTAGCTCGAGTTTTTTAAACAACTATACTCAAAGAGCCCCACAGGGAGCAGCATACCTTTTATAGTTTATGCATAGCTCTCCTCAAGAAGAGAGGAACTTTTAAGTTATTTTAATGCATTGGCTCAGCAATATCTTTTGTTGCTGAACAACAAAACAACTTTCTTGAATCTCTTACCCTGAGGCAAGGACAAAAAGCTAGTAAGACTATGGGATTCAGGTGTCACTGTGCCAGAAGAGCTTAGCAGAGCACACGGTGACTAATGAAATGCTCCTTTACGCAAGGAGGATTTCAAGCCACGTGAAACATTTCTTCTTTTGTTACAAAAGCTTATCAGGTTCCAGAGGCTTTAAAACATCCACATGGAAAATTCAATTTACATTGAGGCACTGTAATCAATTATGTAAAAAAAGATTCCAAAACAGTGAAAACATATCCAAGTGAACAATATCCTACACAGAACAATACAGGAAACTAAGTACCCGTGGAGCTGCTGGGGCAGACCTGAAGGTCAAGACTCCTTTGCTATTGTGGGCATTTACACTGTTTACATAATGCAGTTATGAATGCAGTCATCCAGGCATGATTCCCAAATTAACAGCACAGAAAACGGGAGGCTAACTGAAAGTTAGGTGTTTGAAACAGAATGATAAAAGCTCATCATTACATTCAAAATCTTGATCATAGTTAATCCATTAATAAGCTATACTGCAGTCACAGAAAAGTAAAATTTATCAACATTTTATTCTGGTCTCTTCATTGGACTAACAGTACCAAAGAGACTGAGTCGTACTGTTGAAAACCAGAAAATAAGTTGTAGTGACACTGCACACAACAAAAGAAAACTTGGACAATAACAATGAAGTTAACACCAGAAAAACAACCTAAATCCAGTGCATTAATTTTCTATTAATTGATTAACTGTTAAAATAGTTGGGTATTTTTGAAATATTGCTAAGGGGAACGAAAAGAATTGTAAGAGGATTTCATGCCACAATAAGAATTGCAAATGGAGAGAAGATACAGCATTTTATCTTATAAGGAGGCCAGAACAGAGTATTGATAGACATTTAAATCATCTCCAAGAAGATCAATACGTATTATGAGAGATGCATAGTTCATCATTCCTCTTGACCAACAGGAGTAATGAAATACAGAATAGATAGGTGTAAACATTGAAATACTATGCTTTGAGAGCATAAATATGCCTCCTATAAGAGAAGAGGTTCTCATTTTAACAAGTGGGGTATCAAAAGTAAATCCATTCACTGCAGCAAGTCCATTGTAAGTAAACTATCTATTTTAAATGAGGAGACAAAGCTAGTAGACCTTGTCTAAACAGGTGCTGGACCACCAAAATAGAGTCCAGATCAGCATATACGATTATTTCACTTAATTAGTACAAATCTGAACCAAACACCGACTGCTGGAATAAAATAGCACATTGGAGCGATACTAATATTCAGTATCCTACAGTTATTCCTTCCTAAATCTCAGAAGGATGACTTGCACTGCATCAGGTATAGCCTTATCTCCAAAGGCTTACAGCTTTACAACTGCATATGAGCATTTACAAACATAAAACAAGGATTTGTGCAAACAAGTTATTCAGAATTCATGTACATTTTTGAAATTGTACCAACCGTTATGGTTCCTGCTTTTGACCATTACATAAAGATTGAAATAATAAAATCAAGCAGCCAAAAAACAACCCACCATCAAATCGTGGTGTGGGAGCCAGTTACATGCTTCAACAAAGTTGTTTCCACAAAATGCAATATGCATACTAAATGAAATTTAGTATCTTTTCAATCTCTTTTAAAGGCTTAATAGCGTAAGGGATCATAAAGCCAAACTGATGCTACCTTGGTGAGGTCAAGTTGCCACTGAGGTAACAACATAAACTGGCATAAAGTATCTGAATGCTCTTTGTCAAGGAGAAAAAGAAGTCCGTGCCACCTTCCATAGCTGGGTTTCCAGCCATGAGAGGGACATCCTCTACAGTTCTATACGGCAGCATGGAGTATGTGCCAATAGGAGCTCCAGGCTCGGGGGAAAGCTCTCCCTGATCCGAAAGGTGGTGAGGCAGAGCAGCACAGGGCTGAGCTAGCAGCCTTGCTGGAAAGGAATTGTCTTAGGACAGAGGCTCAGAAACAGATTCTTTAGCCCCATTTCCAATACCCGAAGCACATAAAGTAGGAGCTGTAACCATGCCAGCCAACTTCGACACAACCTCTTTGACCCATGGAGGGCAAGCATCTCCAGGAAACAATTCACTCATATTTAGAGCTGAACTGCTCTCTGAACTCATCTGTCTCTCTCTCCCTCTTCCTCTTCTCCTCCTCCTCAGCCTCTGGGAGACATAACCTCACTTCGAACAAAGACACCTACCTGAGGTGGGATAAATGTGCACCTTAGATTTTATTATCAAGTCTGGGGAAAACCCACCACACTGGTTATATCCAATCTTGGAGGGAAGAAGCCATTCTTCACCATTTTCAAAAAATCCTGACCTGTTGGCTCTAAGTACACACTGAGCGGTGCTGGCCCACTAGAGCAGCAGGCAAAGTACCCTCATGTGACAGTAGCAGCAGCTACTGTCAGCACCAATTAAAACCAAAATAAACTAAAAATCCTGATGTGCTTGTTATTTAGTCAGCAGCCATACACCTTGTGTTGACTGTGTATCATTGATCAACAAATGAATCTTAGTTTTGCCCTGAAGAAAGCAATGAAGTGGGACATAAAATTAATATTGAATGTCAGTGCATGAGAGTAAGACTTGAATGTTTTCAACTCCTTAGAGGGGGGAAAAAAAAAATCAATTTCTGTGTTAAAGTTTGATACTTTCGTGCAAAGCTCATTCCCACAAAACCCATCCAAACCTTTTAATCTAAGAACAAACACCACCAATAACTTTTTCATCTAAATTGGCCTAAAATCCTGTTAGAGACTTTTTTCTGAATTCATTCTTATAACTTTAGTTTAACAAAGAGCTAACAGTCCTGTGATCAGATGACCTATAAATGAATTAATGGATTAATGAATTAGTATTTTATTTCTTCCATGCACTGCCTAAATACAAAAGATGCAGGCATGGGTTTGAGGTTGACTTGAATCAAAAAGCTTACAGATACGGAGCCATTTTACACTTAGAAAAAAAATGTCTTGGCAGATTGAGAGCGTGCCCTGGCAGTACAGCCTTCCACTATGGATGCTATCCCTCTGTTCTGTATTTTGTTTGCACCGCATCCATCCAATTTAGATCTGTCCTGCTCTCTAGCTTAGGTATGCACAACAAACTTATCATCTTTGTATCTGAACTCCTCAGATCAGGAACTTTGTCCCACAGGGTATCTAATCCAGCAAAGTCATACAAGTAATGTAACTTCTGAATCACTGTAATTAAGTAAAGGCATCTGTTGACTGTGACTACTGGCATGAAGGGAATAGCAAATAGATGCTGAATTGATTGAAGGCTTGACTTCACGAACAAAGATTTTGGACAGGTTTTAACCATGCACACTGCAAACGCGAGCAGGACTAAAAGGGCAATGTGGGATAGGCAGGTATGAGTGAAAAAGGGTTATTTGGTTATACATGATGTTTCCGAACAAGACTGTCATCTCCTGGGTCAGTTTAAAGCGACCAAATGTCCTGAACCGCCTGCATGCAGGGTTCAGTCTGAGGCTCCCAGTGCACCTTTATCACCTGCCGTTTCGTCCCTCGCCTGTAGCTATCGGGCTGTGCGAGTGTGAGGAAACCCTTCGAGCCTGCACAGAGGATTTTTTAGGTGAGGCGCAGCGTGCGCGGAACTG
>JANHGB010029793.1:0-19594 GCA_026283785.1 Coracopsis vasa
GCCTTTCTGAATTTTCTTACCATTTCTATACAGAAATAAAGTGTCAAATGCATACCTGGCCAGTCTCTGTATTTGGATGAGTCCCTTCCTTTTTTATTCCTCTCTCCACCTCTGGGTTTCACTTCTCTCTCTCTCTGATACTTACCTGTCCAAGAAGACAAAAAAGGTCATGCAATGGTTGCACTTGTAGAAGCCTTTTCTTTCTCCCAGAAACTTTCTTTTTTTCTCCTAAGAAACCTGAGGAGACACCTGCATTCAAGTAAAAGTCTTGACAAGAAAAGGACTTGAGTATGTTGCTACTTCTTCTAGAAACAAAAGCAGTACTTTTGCCCAGAAGGCCACTGGTCAGTATTTCTGTGATCTTACTATGCTTTCATTCCATTCTTCTTCACATTCAGTACCAAAGCTCCAAACCTCTTGGCCATGTTACCAAACCACAGACTCTGTTAGGAAAAAAATAATTTAAAGGTTGTAGGGAGCTTCTGTTTATAGAAAGGAGATTATTTTTTGTCACCTGGAAAACATAGAACTGGTACATTACAAGGAGACAGCCAGTTCAAACCTACCTCGTCTAAAAAGCAGCTGAGGAATTAAAAACTATTGTCTATTAGCTGGCAATGATACAAAAGACTTCTCATTTTCCTCAGGGAAAAATAAAATCCCCAAACTATACAGGCTGTTGAGAACAAAAGGTTGAATGAAAACTGAAGTTCCCATGCAGTTAATCCAGTGAGGAGTGGCAAGAGAGAGGCAGCAAGGGAGCTGAAATGTTCTCCCATCCCTATGAATGTTTTCTATCTATCGGAGCAAACTGGAATGCATGATCTGGAGCATCCAAGTTGACCATGATGCCCTCTAGATGGTCATTGTCAGTTACAATGTGCTGGGAGGACTGAATTATGCTAAGGACTATATGCCCTATGTGTACACTCATAGTTTTGAACAGGTTTAAGACAGGCAGACAAGAATGGCTACTGTAACAAGGCTCAGAGGTGTTCAGGCTACATCAGGAGGATGGAAATACTGTTAAGACATTCTAGGCCACCCGTTTTTTTGGCTGACTGGCCAGTGTCACAAAAGTAAGCGTGACCACTTGCCTCCTCAGTCTATAGGGATTTAGTGCACTCAGACTACTCTGTCCTCCTTTGACAAAAGGTTTTATATAGACAGGGCCAGACACTAATTGCAGTAATTTGTTGTCAGCCTTACCTCCGAAGGAAATAAGGCTCATACATTTGCAGTTTCCATTTGGATGGATATCTGTCTCCCTTAACAACTTCTGATTTGATGGGTAATTTCAAACGCAATTCAAAGAGCTGAAAAATTTTGCAGATCTTATGTTCTTAATAAATTTCATGAATACTGCTGGCAGGGTGAAGGAAAGGGGAAAAGAATCTATAGTTCTCTGAGGGAAAAAGGCAGAATTCAGCCATATCCTTCAGCACAGTAGAAGCTGGCTCTGCTAAAGAACATGCCATCTTTAGCTTAGTAGAAGTGAAATAAAAGGGATGGGTGGGGGGGAGTGTGTGAGCAGAGTAGTTGAAGTGGTAGTATAAAGGAAATGAGACCTAAGCCTACAGAAAAGCAGACTCAAAGTTTTGTTGCTCATGGAACATCTTCCTTTCTTACATTATTCCATGATAGTGAAGCCCTCACCAGCTTCAGCTGGTTCTTTTGCATTATAACATGCTACCCAGGAAGGCTCTATTAAATATGCAGGTGCTTCACACACTTAGATTGTAGTAGAAATTCATTACTAATTTTCTGTGAAATTTACCACCAGTTTATTATAAACCATCAGGTTTGTAATAGTTCACTAGAGATCACATAGTGCCTAACAAGACCACCCCTCTGTTCCTTCATAGAATTTCTAAATGCATTCCTCTTGGATCATCTATTTCCTTAGGTATTCATGTTTCTTTCATCAAATGAGCATTATATCCAATGTTATTTCTGGCTTCATAAAAAGCATTTTCATTTTATTTCAACAATTTTTCTATGCTCTTAGGATTAAGTTGTTTAATCAGCATGGTTTCCTGAGGACCGATTTATATTGACCAGTGTTACAAAAATTCTCTGTGACATTTTTAAGGAAAGTCTGAGCATTATACATTTCTGTTTCTCTTGCCACAGGTGTCACTAGAAATCCATATATACATAATATTCTTTGCTGAATGTTTCTGCTTTATGTATTAGTTTGGAGTTTTGATGAAATTATGAATATGATACTATGGAAGAGAGAGAAATGCGAACAACTTTTTTACCAAGAGTAAAAAGGTCAGCATAAACCACAACAGAGCTAATATTTAAAGAAAAACAATTTTGTTTGGTATGCAGTGTTTTACATAAGAGGATCTTTATTTCCAATGTGTGAAAATAGGAATGAATAAGTGGCTCAATATCTATATATATAAAAATATATAATTACTAACAAATATCTGCAACGTCACTCTTCATGGTATGCATCACTGAAAAGACCTATGACTTAACTTCGAATTTAAAGAAACACTGTCTTTGTTTTTTATAGCACTTGCAAAACTACTGCATTAAATAACATGAAATGAGAACAACAGCTACAAAATGTATACAGGACTCCAGTATTGTTCCTTTAGTTTTCTGTTCTCCTGCATGTTAACAGGTTGGCAGAGTCATCGTGGTTATCCTTTATTTGAGCTCTCAGTAGAAGAGACCAGCAAAACTCAGTGACTGTCTTGGACGCTTAACCTTTTAAAAATTTTACTGAAATTACTGAGCAATGTTTAAGAAAAATATTGTCTTCTGTGCCAAACAATAAAATTACTGTTACATTTATGGCAGCATCCTTTTAAGCCTAAATGTAGTGAGTTGTCAGTAAATGAAGGGCACCATTTCTTAATACTAATAAAGCTCAGAGTTTTTAGCACAAACACAAAGATTGAAAAATCATTAGTTTATGGGTTTATTACACCCATTTTCACTTAAAAGTGAAAATTTCTGGGTCATTGGCCAGCAACCAGATAGGCAATCCCTGATGAAAATACAGGAGATCATTGGTTTAGAGAGGCATTCAGGTACCTGGAAGTTTAGTTATGATTACAACCAAGCAAATACATAATTGATTTAAATTCTATGAGCTGATATTCATATTCAATTTTTCCATAGAAACAGGTATAGGAAACCAGTGAAACATTACCATATTATGTACATGCTCAGCTAGATATATTTTGAAATTCTGTAGCACTAAAATGGTTAAAAATTTCAATGATTCATATAAAATGTTAATATACTGTATATGTGTGTGTATATATATATATATATATATACACATACTAAATCCCAAGTTCAATTTAAAACTGCCTCTATTCATAGGTCATATGATGGGTGTATTAAGCTACCAGCTTCTTAAAAAAGAAAAGTTATCTGGAGCAAATTTGAACTCTTTACTAAAAACTGATTTTATGTAAAAATCTTCAAACACATGCTTTAGAATTACTTAAGGGAAACTAGAAAAGGATGGTCATTATTTCCCAGAACTGGAAGTTAACCCAATCCACTCTATGATTCTATGATTCTATTATGCTGGATGACTATACTCTATTTAGTCAGCTGTTTCTCTAATATAACTTGGGTATAAAGTAAGGTAAGGAATGGAAAGAGAGCATGCAAACTATCCTTTAGGATACTTGTAAAGATAACCTCAAACACTTTCTAGTGACAATTATGATAGCAGATTCTGAAAAAAGGTCAGCTTCAGGTACCTTCAAAAGCCAAAATCAGACAGAAGTATCGAAGTTATTCCTGTGATGCAAAGATAAAGGCAAAGTGCAGCTGTGCTAATAAATACTACTGTTTTTACAAAAATTATTCAAAGGCATCAGCTACTTTGCATCACTCTAAAGATATGAACCTCAAAACAGGAAAAGAAGGAAGGAATTTATTTCGATGATCATAGTTTCTTTGTTTCTTTGGGTTTTTTTTCAGTATTTCCATCATTAAGATTTTGTGATATTTTTTGTCACTATAAGCTTTCTTAATTCATTTTTAAAATTAATTACATGTTAATCTAGGTTACAGTAAACAATGTACATAACAAAGCAATTTTTTTTTTTTTTTTTCCCCAGGAAACACAGTTTATTGTCTCAAGGAATGGCTGACTTTTTTCAAGCAAGAAAATTACAAGATAACCAAATTAACTCTTTCAAAGAGCCTAACTGAAACACACTGAAACACACTAAACATAGTTATCTACTTCATGCCAAAAGTGAAAATTATAAAATAGGTGTAGCATACTGTTGATTTAACCAAAATTAGATGTATATTTTGAATTTAAGTAAAAAAATTCAGTAAGTAATTGCAATCACTTTAAAGAATTTTATTTCTAAAGCAAATGTGAAGTTATTATCCATCTCAGCTTTCAGTCCAGAATATGTTTTATCAGATCATTGGCTGTTTCTTTACCTAGGCATTAAATTTGAAAGAATCAAAAGTAGGGGAAAGTTATAAATTATCATATGCAAATAAGAATTTTTATTTTAATTTAGAGATCATTGATGTATAAATGTCCGAGTTTTACTCTTTCTTTGTTATTACATGTAATTTTTTCATAACAAAATGTAATAACAAAGCCAGCACAACAATGATCATAAAACCCCTGCTTAGTAATGTTCAGCATTTTCATTTACTGCTTTCAAGTCATTGAAATGTGATGGTGAATATTCTATTAAAGCCATATGTAAAAAAATACAAACTAAGCTGTATGCCTACTTACTGGAAGAACAAATCACATAAAACCAGTGTAAATACTACTTTTATCTACATTGTTTAGGAAGGTCATTAAGACTTACAGATACATATGTTACTAGGGTAAAATAATGGCCTTTAAAAATAAAAGTAGAATATAAATTCATGATTGAGTTCCATGATAATTTATGTTGTACATGTACGGTATCACACCACATATTAGTATGAAATTAACATCAATGATATTTAAACATAAGATCATTTTTGTTGAAGAAACCAAAGAAAATAATATCAGTGTTGTGTGGAAATACCATTCCTGATCTGGCATAGCATTATGTTGGTGTGGATTGATAGTTATTGATCTGTCATCTGGCAGCTTGTGATGATCCATTTGAACATGTGGTAACAAATTTGAATAATAAACGTGAATGGATACTTGGTTCTGCGTATAACGCTGTGACTCTACACAACATTTCTAGTCATGTCCAAAGAAAAGATTTATTATTTCATAGAAATTTAACTTAAAAGTTTAAAAAGACAGTTAAATATGAGATGGTTAGAATGGCTCAATGAGGTACAGCATATGAGACACACTTATTAATGACAATATTGATGTTCCTTGCCACTCGAAAAAAATACATTTTCTTAAATCTCTTTTGTTCAAGAAAACTGAACTGTAAAAAAAATTCAGATACAGAAGCTTGCTGTATTTCCTTAAGTCACCATATCTCATTTTTATCACCTGACATGTCCTTATCTTTAGCTAAATCACTTGGGGTGGGGTAGGGCTTGGAGGGGTGGAACTTATATCAAACCCACACCTTCAAAATAATTTTCTTCTCTACTCCTTTTCATGTCAAAGTGCAAAAGAGAGGTTCAGAAAGCTAAGTTTAGCTTAGTTCTTTTCATAACTGAGGGAATTTTAAGATATTTTTTGTTTTGTAGGTAAAGGAGAAGCCTCTGCACTCCTAAATTAGAATCAGACCAAGAAAGATCTAATAGAAGCTTCTTGTGACCTCCAAGATAAGCCCACCAATACAGTACAACTCCAGAAGCATTTTTGCACCCGGTGGCCTCATAAAAAATAGGACTACTATTGCTAATGAAAAACACAGGCCTTGTATTGGCTGTGCCTTAGGCTGATGATGCAAGGCTCCAGTCCTGGCCAGCTACTATCAATTTACTATGGGAACTGGCTGTGTGAGCTTGGTACCATGTGTCTCTTGTTATAATGTGCAATTTAATATTAAGATAATAGCAAAGTCTTTGAAAATATGGCACAAGTCAAAGGCAGGGGCTCAAGAACCATAAACAGCTCAGTGACAGTCAAGTGCTGGTCACTGAAGAAGCTCAATATAATATAAAGAGATAGGAAAAGACAGCTTTTGCTTCAAGGAAAGGAACAGCAACTAAGTAAGGGAAAAAGGATAAGAAACAAAACAAAAAAAAAAACCAACACAAAACCAAGCAAAGGAACAGAATAGGGCACCTGCTGGGACTGGCAAAGCAACCTCTATGTCACAGCTACAAGCACAATGCCAAAGGCTGGAATTTGCCTAGGAAAGATCCCAAATTAAGGCATGAGGAAAAAAAGAAGACACACACTTTTATTCTGGGTTCTGTCATTGAAGAACTCTGTTGCCTGACTATGCCAATGTCAAAGACCAGCAAGGACCATAGCAATCAGTGCTAGCTGTGTTCATCAGCTGTGGACATTATATGTTTAGTGATAATGTAAGATACAATTGTAACGACTAATGACTTTAAATATGAAAAAACCTAACTTTTAATAATATATGCTGGTAATGAATGACAGTCTAGTAAAATTTTGTTTTGAAATCTGAAACTGCTTTGATTTATTTTTTTTTTATACCCTACACAACAATATCTAATTCTTTGACATATACACACATATTTATGTATACACATAAACATACACACACTCAATTGCAACAGTTATATATATAATTGAATCATAAAATCGTAGAATCATAGAATAGTTAGTTAGGGTTGGGAAAGATCTTAACATCATCTAGTTCCAACCTCCCTGCCATGGGCAGGTATACCACATACTAGACCATGTCACCCAAGAGTCTGTCCAAGTTGGCCTTGAGCACTGCTAGGGATGGAGCATTTATCATTGATCATGTTTCTAATTAATCTTTCTTTTACACATTTTGGGTCAACATCTAAGTTGTAATTTTGAATATTATTTTACATTCAGGATCTTGTTACTTGTAAAAAAAGGGTGGTTGTGAAGTGTCTATGCAGTTTGCATTTTCTGTTATCATCCTGTGTCTGTGCTCTTCCTCACCACATTTCAATCTGAGACTTCAGACAGTTCATGCCACACTTGATATTGCTGCAAACTAGGGCAAAACAAATTCACTTCACTGTTAAACAATTGTTATTGTAGCTAAACTAAGCTAAAATCATCTCAGGCCAAGACATGACCAGACAAGTCCTAGCCTTTTTTTTGTATGTTGATGAAAATGTGTGGCCTTTCATTAGTCATGGCAAAATTCAAATGTATTTACCAAAAAGCAGACAGTTTCATCTTCAATTCTTACATTGTATTTGACAAAATAGTTCTAGATTCAAGAATGTAACCAGAGATGCATTAGCACCAGACAAAGAAGGGAGATATCTGCCTTACACTTAAATTCAGATGGGTACCTAACCCAATTAAATCTTTTCAAGAAATTATTTTTCTCCCATTTTCTGTATTTTGAAGAAGATTAAAGAAATATTTATTTATACACTTGGAAATTAATATGCATGCAGAAATTCAAAATAAATATATCAATCATTTTATTGTGGTAGAACATATGGCAGGATCAAATAAAAAGCTGCTCGAAGTGAGTATACCCCTAAGTTGATATTTTTTTCCCACATTGACTTCTTTCCAAAAATTTTTCCTCATCCTCATTCTCAAGTGTCCTTTTCTGAATTTTATTCTCTCTGTTGACATGATGTGAATTTTTCTTTATGGATAACTTTAGTGTTGGTTCCATAATTTCTATTTATATATGTGAATGTAAGTTCTGAAGTAGTTTTCTCTAGCATTTACTTAAATTCTCTAAATGTGTTTTCATTTGTTTTTATGTCATCCTCTCAATCATTAACTTGCCAAATTATGCAATGTGGATGCTTTAACCTTAACTCGTCAATATTTCCTTCTAATATCTTAATATTTTTATTGGTTGGAAGTCTGAATTTTACTTTTCTGTAACATGGGGTGGGATTCCAGATTGCGCAAATCTATATTTAATGATGGGACACAGCACCAGATTGTAGACAACTAAATTTAAGTATTTACAATCTGGAGCTGAATCCTGTTTCAGCTTTGGGTGAGTATGCTGAAGATCAAAATATGACCACACATGATTTCTGAGGCTGTGTTTAACTTCTAAGATTTGCTTTCTTATTAGAGAAGGAAGCAGGAAGGAATACATCTTGTTTCTTGAGCTATTCCCTTCTCACACCAAAATCAGCAGATCCTTCGTATATCATTACAATCCATTAAAGCCAAGTATCAATATATCAAAGAGATAGAGCTAATAGCAATTAAAAAAAAAATCAATCTAGTTCTGCATGGATTCATTTACTTGGTTTATGTTGTTATTTTGAGTCAAATGCAATGACACTGCATATAAATTCACACAGTATTTCTGTTTTCTTCCTTGTGGTGCCTGTGGTGCATATGGTACCTACTTTAGGAGTGTTTTTACAGATAGCCCAGACAATCTGAGGGGGAATTTCCTGTGTAAAATCAGTTCCGATCCATAGACCTGCCTGTATATCTTCCTTTCAGGGGATTTAGCCAGTAGGCTCAATGCAACAGATCTTCAGCACATGTTCAGGTAGCCTTGTGTCAAGCTTGAAGTGGTAAAATCACAGACATTTTCCTTAAAAATCCCAGATATGGGAAATGAATGATCCTATTGATTGGACCTTTTATCTTGAAAGTAGGGTGTCAATTTCAGTGATTTTTTTAGCCAAAACAATCTTTTCACCTCTAGTGCCATATCTGGCCTTAAAATATTCTGGGTAGAGTCCTTTTTCTCCACTTTCCTGCTGAGTAGCCAGATGAATGGCTGCAGCTAAGTATCCTAGAGTGGCAGGAGCAGACAAGTGAAAATCAATATTAATCTGCTATCCAGTAGCTCCATCAGCTGGGAGAATACAGAGAAAACTTCTTTTTCCAGTCTATGCATGTATGTATGTATGTATATATGTATGTATTTATTTCTTTATTGACATACATAAACATGGTTATGAGAAGGACTCAAACACTTTAATCTTCTTGACCAGGTTCCTTCCAACCAGAATCCCTCTATGATTCTTTGGTTTTCCAGCTCACTTCTCATGTTGCTAAGTCACATAAATATAAGCAGTCATAGATTTTGGGGTTTGGGTGTGTGTGTTTTGAACTCTTTAATGTAAATCATTATAAAATATAAAGGTAACAATCGTAATATATTGAAGGGAATTTATTATATATACAGAAAGTTTAATTGTGCCATGAAACTAGTTGTGCCCTAGATAAAATGTGTTAAATCCTGTTTGAAATACTTATGATGAGTAATAGGTACAGCGACAAGGACAGGGCTACTCTAAGTTTTTGCTTTCTCTGCATCAGTGTTGTTAAACACATGAAAATAACCTGATGAGTTCCATTGTTGTTATTCCAAGAAAATGTATAGGTCAAATCCCACCCACCTACCTCAAAAAATTAAATTTTAGGGATTCCATACTTCTGCAACTGGTTTCTTTCATAATTTGCCTTTTTAACAAAAACTATAAAAAGCTTACTCATCTCTTTCTAAAGTTTACTGTGAGGATGCTTATCAGATTAGCCCCATCTAGAAGTTCAAGTAGAGGGTTCCTGACTCTCTTGCACATTCTCAGCTGTATCAGGTTGATTTAATTCCCTAAATATAGATGTCTAGCAGTTTAAAAATCGTAAGGTATCTATCTAGTTTCTGGCTTCCAGGCTAGAAAGGCACAACTTTCTTGGCTGTCTTCAGACATTTCTGCTTCCCTTGTGCAGATGTCTCACATTTTACAAAGTGTCTGAAATGGCAGTGGAAACCGAAGTTAAAGCAACAGAATAAATCCCAAGGATCTGAGACACAATAAATTCAGTTAAAACTCTCCAAAACTGCATAGCAGCTGGCGGTAGATATGTAGAATTGCATATTTAGATTTAGGTATTTTTATGTTTAAGTTAGCATCGTTCTTCTCTGGCAAGGATTTACTGAAAGCACACAAAAGATGAGCCTTTGATTTCTGTTCAGATTTCTCTTCTGCTGGCTGGTTCCAGATTCACCCAGAGTGGCCATTAGAGCAAAAGTCATGAGTTTGCACCTGTAGTGTTTGGCCAGATGTCAAGTGGCAGCTTAGACATTTCTAATAGCTGTAAGAGGCTTTAGAGTACTTCTGAAACTTCTGGAGGTTTTAACACTTAACCTCTAGTAAGTCTATACTAAGAATATGCAAACTACAGTGTTTCTTAAGCTTATAAATAGGTCAAAAAAGGTCGGATTTTTCACAAAAATGGCAAAAAAAAAATCCATTATGCAAAAGTCAGTTCTCTGCCAAATTTCAAGTCCCTACCCTACAGCTTGATGCTATAACAGCATTCCAACGAACAGATTGCCAAAATTCCTATTAGCATTAAAAAAAACCAAACTTTTTTTTTCCCCTTAGGTTCATGCAGTAGCTGAAGCATTTTTTCTTTTTTCTTTTTTTTTCTAGAAGTCAAAATTTCTCCTGTCATCTTCGAAACTTCAGCTTGAGGTAAATCTTAATTTAATTAGTTAAAGTCTGTACAATTTATTGGCATCTGAAATCTGGTCCTAAAATCAAAGCTTCAGGGAACTTTGAATACACAGGTTAATTGACCTGCCTGTAACAGAACAGAAAACAAAAGGCAAGCAAGTGCAGCATGTTTCCTTCAAGGCAAGCACTTCTGACTTTATCAACTGTGTAAAAATTTCACATTAAACTCAGCATGGATTTAGAAGCAGAGTTATATTTATAGCAACTAAGCCAATGTGATAACTACTAGACTAAAGTTATTAGGACTTGGCCTGAAAGCTAAAATAGCATAGAAACCTTTAAGAGAAAATTCAATCTATCACCATAATTTTTAGTAGCAGAAATAAATTTGCAGCTGTATTGCCAGTGAACTCTACATATTTTGTTCATTCCCACTGGTTTGTTTTTCCACAATTAGAAGTTATTTTCAGATTTACACGCTACATTTTGATATTACAGTGATAACTCACAGATAAGAGAAATTAGAGAAAGGCTTTCTGTTGACTTAAGGGAGAATTAGAACTTAGTCATGTACCAGAGCGAGACATGTTTCATTTCTAATTTGGGGTGATGGGTCCTGAAGCATAGCTCCATAGCATTTTTGCAGGTAAATATTTCCTACATATGGTGATTCATAAAAATAAGTCCCAAGTTCACAGGTACTTAAGTTACTTCAGTGCACAAATGTTTTCGTCTTTTCGATTGAAACTGCAGGTTGGGTTTTTTTCATTTGTTTTTGTATTTTTTTTGGTGAAAAATGTTCCATCTCTTTTTCTTCTATGTATATCTTATGTTTTTAGTGTAGGATGAATATTAAAGCATTATGAGATAAAAAAGTTGTGGCTTGTTCCAATTTAGATTTAAGACAAATCTAACTCTGGAAGAAATTGTACCAACTTAAAGTCAACAGATTGGCAAAAGAATGCATTAAAAGATTAAATGATCTTATCAAACTAAGATTGTAAATCACTTTCATATCCACTTATTTTAACAATAAATGGCCACTGTTTTCTACAGACACTGAAATGAATAGAAAGTATTTCATGTCACCAAACAAAATTTTATTAAAAAAAATATGAAACCAGCTCTATTTATATTTTAATTATTTGATTCCATAACTAATTATCTGATGTTCATTTTTCTGGAACATGTAGGTAGGGATGAAAAACCAACTAATTTGGACTAAGGTTTAAAGCTAAGATTGAAGAAATCTAGGTTGTTAAAATATATCAAATATAACAGTGCTTGGTGGAGGAATGAGGAAAAGGGAACTGAATGTTTAGCAATGGCCACTTTTTTTGCTGATACAACTGGGATAAAGACATTCCCACTTCATTGCATTACATAGCATATTTTGTGCTATCCCAGGTGTGATGCCATGTCTTTAATTTCTGAACTAAAATAATATTTGCTGCCTGGGTTTAGGTGGTGGTTTTGACTTTCGGTGTCTGTATTTTGTTCCATTTTTGCTTATTTTGTGTCTTTTCATACATGTTTGCATTTGGCAATAGCTGAGCTATAATCAATCACAGGTGTGACAGACTGATGTAAATATTAGTTAACTTCAGGATTACTGTGGAGTTGATCAATGATATTCGATGTAACATCAGCCACCCGCTTTGCACATTCTGTTCTTGGCAGTCTTCTGGCAGTCATTCTTTGTGAGCAGGATCCAAACACTGCATTTCATTAGACTGAGGTAAAAGGTGGTGGTAGTGGGCTGTTTTTTTACTTGTTTGTTTGTTGTGATTTGGGTTTGTTTTGTTTTGTTTATTTTTGAGGGGAGGTTGGGTTGTGGGGTGTTGTTAGTATTTCCAGAAAGCAGCAATGCATATATAGGACAGAATAACAAAAGAAAACATTCAATTCTTGAGAAGTTGTTGAAGTAGAAAACTCTGCAGTAAACTTCATTCACAGTCCTTTCATATTCATGCAAAAAAAGTTGAGAGAGCCACTTACACCAAAATCATCAAAACATCCAGGAGAAACCTATGTATTTATTTATTCAGTCAGTCAGTAAGTTTTGTCTACACTATTTATAAATGTTAAAAGAGTCTCTTGCAAAGTGAAAATCAATTTGTCATTGTGGAAAAGAAAAAAAACCCCATCAACTTTACAAAAAAACCTATCAGCAAAACCAAACCCCCCCAACACCTATTCACTTCATTCCAAGCTAACCTCAAAATATTTTTGTTCTTTTCTTTTTCTTTCTTGAGAAGAAGCTGGAGCTGAATTAAATGAACCAATATTCCTGAGTCCTAGATATGCATCTGTGCACAACAGTATCAAGATGTGTTAAAACTTAGCCATTTTTGTTCAATACTTCAAATAGATTGATGTCAATGACATACAGTAAAGTTAATAGAATTTGCCAGTCTGACTGAGAAGAGGCAGTAATATATATATATATAATCACTGCATTGAAGAAAAAGAGATTGAAAGCTAGTTTACAGCTTTCTCTTTCAATAAGATCAATGTGAAGCAGGGATCACTTAGAGGGCTCACTTAATCTGGAAGGGTAACATCAGTGGTAAAAGGAAAACTGTCACAAGAGTACTATGCCTAGCAACTACTAAGAGTTTAGATTGATCATATGGCATATAGTGGGGGATCAAATTAAATTTTTTTGGCATTTGATGTCAAAGATGGTCATGACAATGTGCAACTGCTATTGAAGTGCATATCCAAGAGCAAGAACAGAATTTCTGCGAGTTTATCATATTTTGTTGTAATTTTCTGGAGCCTTATTTGATATAAAACATTAGTTGACCAGTACAAATACTTGATACTAGACACATCTCCCTGTTTTACAGCAGTCTGAAACATTTTTTCATGTCTTCAGTGTTCTTTCGTTCTCAAGGAACTGCATTGAGTGTTAGTTACACTGGCAGAGTTTTAATTCCAACATACGAAAGAAAATTTTTCACAGTGAGAACAATCAGTCACTGAACAAGCTCCCCAGAGACATGGTTGAGTCCCCATCAGTGGAGGTATTAGAGAAGCAACTGGTGCTCTATCTAGGTTCCCTTTTCCCAAAAATGTTATAAATGGTCTTTGAAGATCCGTTTCAACCTGGGCTGTTCTATGGTTCTGTGTTGTTCATGCTACAGTTTTGGGGAAACAAACTTACTGAAAGTGTATGAAATATCCTATTATGTCCTCCTAAAGCAAGTTTCAGAGTAGTAGTGTTTGGAGACTTTATTCTCCATTTTCATTTTTCAAACCTTTATTGTTACTTTTCTATTGTGCAGATAGATGTTTGTATGATATGACCAATGCTAACCCTTCCAAAGCTGAAGAGCAAAAGATTCAGTGACTAATGAAAGCTAACTTTTGGAGACTCTCTTTCTACTGCATAGAAATGACAAAAATACATATAAGAATATTTTATGTGTACTTGAGTTTGTAGTATCTCTACATAACAGATTGTATTAGTCTTTCAAGGTTTTTTTTTTATTTTTAGTTATTTGTTAGGTCCATTTTCTTTTTATGTTATTATGATCCCCAAGTTTTAGCTTCCAAAAATTGACAGCTTTACCCAAAAAAATCTGACAGCATATTTGTGTCTCATGCTGCTTACCACTGGCTGAGAAACCTCACCAGATTTTAACTGATAGGAAATTATCTTTTAAAAACAGGAGGATAGTGAAGATATCCAAACATAAATCTTTTAATGGGAACTTTTCATATTGATGAAGGGAAAAGAATGTGTCTAGAAATGTTAAGTCAGGAGACAGATTTATAGAAGACATAAGTATAGGACCTTACAAGGTTAAGCAATTGTGAGGGCTGGTAGGAAGCAAATACTGAGATAGAGAAAGACAAGGAAAGAAAAAAAAAAAAAAGTAAAATCAGTGTATATTGATTTATATTGGACTAGACTTCTCCTAGAGTTGTCCTGATTACTTTGACTTAATACAAATTCATAGGGGATGAACTGAGAAAACTGAGAAGCTGAAATTCCTCACCATTGCTTTGTGGAGCAGAGAGAATATGATGGAATGTACCTTCATTCCATAGATACAGGCCTATGAAATTCCTGATGACTCCAACTTGCAATCTTTTTCATAAATATTTTAACTTCCACATTCTGTTCACATAAGGTACTGCTCACCACCTTTTATGCTATATTTTGGCTTAACACTTAACAAATAAAACTGTTAAATACAATGTGCAAAAAATTAGGCTGCAAGTTAAAGGAGTGATACATTAAAAATAAATCCCGGTGATCTATACTTTCAGATCAAGGGAAAGTGCAGGTTTTCAGGACCTTTAGAATTTATCCCTGATGTCTGGTTGTCAGTAAGAGATGAGAGAAAGAAAAAATTAGAAAAAAGCCTATGCTAATCAAAGTTTTAAGACAGATCAGAATGACCTAGATATTAATATGAAGGATAAAATGTGAAAAATATATATGTTTCTAGGTAACCTGATCTTCTTACAATATTAACAGGAGTATGTACTATAGCACATGATGGTATTTTCTTACAAGATGATTGTGGGTTTTTTGTATTCCCTATATGTTTTATAGCGAAAATAATGACAGGGCCTGCAAGGCACTCTGTCTAGACTTTAAAAAAAGAAGCCATTAGGAAAGGAATAACAAAAATGCAGTGAGTTTGTGTATTGACATATTTTGTTGGAGTCTGGAGGCAAAACCACGTCTGTGACTTACTGTATACAAGTGATCTGTAAGGCAGAAAAATAATATGGCACAGGAAGCCATGCCATAAGTAATTGCAAATGTCAGGTAACAGAACATATAGAAATGTAAAACAATGACAGGACAGACAATACATTTCTACTGTATATGTTTTTAATTTCTTTTTCAGATAAAATTCACAAATGAAAAATAATTTATTTTGTTTTATTTTTATCTCTAGTTGGAGTTATCTGAAAAGCAATTGAAAAATTGAAAAAGCATTGAAAGCAATGCATGTCCTAATCTTAGAAAGATAAGATGTGGCCTGCAAAATGAAAAGACACTACAGTACTTTTCAGTAGTCAAATTCCATCAGTTGCAACACTTTTAACAAAATGAAGTAACGAAGAATTGGATATTTTGGGTCATATTTTACAAAAACTATTTGCAACAAAGTGAAACAGAATTAGAAGTATGCTTTAATATAGATCTCTTCCTGAGAAAAAGAATATTTTTGGATGCAAAATAAAGATTATCAGAAATTTTCTGTTAGAATGATTTGCCAATGGACAGAATTTCTTTAAAAAAAAGAAAATTTTTATTTTCTTTGAGAGAAATAAATAAAAAAAATATTTTAAATTCTGAAATATCCTGCATGCCAGAAAACCTTTTTTTCTGATCAGCCTTGGCTGAACACTATCAAAAGTTTCTCCCTTGTTATCCAAATTAAAAGCAAGCAATTTCATTTAAACAATTTGGAAGATGCAGAAATTCTAAAAAGTTGAAAACAAAAATATATTTAAACACTTCCAAACTACACATAAAAATATAGTGCTATGTGCATATAGTGCTACACATTGAAGTGCATTAGAAGTGTTCTGTCTAACGGAAGACTTAACTTCTGGTATGCATGTTTTGTTCTTTACAAGAAGTTGAATATTATATTCTGGGAAGAAAAAAACAAAGCATGAAGTTCTTACCAAGAAATATTTTTCAGCCTGTGTAGATATATTGAAAGAAACTGGAATATGTTTGGCAAATAAAGAAATCAGAATTGAGAAAGTGTGACAGACATCAATCCAAACTAATAAATGACACTTAAGAAGAGGTGAAAAATGAGGGAGTGAACATGGAACATAGAAACCATTAAAAGTACTATGAAAGAAGAGTTGAACTTATGTCCAACATCACTGGATATTAAACACCAAAGGTGGTCATAAAAGTTATAGAAATTCAAGAAGGATCACTTTACTTAATAACATCTTCATAGAGACAAAGTTTATTCCTGAGCATCTTCAGTCTGTAAAGCCCACTAAAATATATTTCAAGTAGTCATATCTGGTATGGATATGGAACATGTAAGCATTGCAAGAAGCAGCATACATTTGTCACACTTACTAGAAGTCAGGAAATAATTGAAAACTATTAGGAGTGTTCAAATCTTAACAAAACAACCTGTTGAAGGAAATGATGCAGAGATTCTTGTAGCAAAGAAATTAAGCGATATTACTTTCTTTGAGGGATAAAATACTGTTTGAACATTACACTTAAACTGGTGTGCTGTTTTCTATGGTTAGAATGTAATGGTATAATTTTTTCCTGAACCACCATAGAGCTCTATGGATGGAGGGTCTAGCATACTGTTTTCCTAAAAACAAAGGTCAGTTGAGCTGAGCCATTATTTCAGAAATTTTAGTAGCTGCAGTATGTATACTGGGATTTATAGAGTAAGCTTTGCAAAGTTATCTCTGAATCATGGCAAGAAGTTGTGCTTGAATCTTAATACAGGGTAAAATGTTCTGTAAAATTTCTATTTTAAGAGAGATGTTCAGTTTCATCTTCTTGTTGCATCATGTAAGCTGCTTATCTTGGTGTCAGAGAGCAAGGGAAAACAAACCAACAACAACAAACCATTAGATTGTGAAAAATTATGACTATTAAAAAAATGTTTTGCAAGTCTACATTTTATCAGTTGAGTTTTCTCTTTAAAATGTAGAAGAACTGTTAAGAATAATTAGATTAAATTCACTTTATTCTTTGTTATGAACACTTGTGATTAATTTTAAAAGTTATGGCAGAAATTTAATTAATAGCTCTCAAGGCACAAAGTAGTTTTGCATTAAAATTGAAATCAAGAGACTTCTGTTCTTTCTGGTTCTGTCTCTTCTTCCCAAGGCACCTCACATCTTTACAGCTCATTTTCTGTAAAGTGGGGGTAATGGTACTTTAGCCTTTTTGTAAATTGCTTTGCAGTCTGATCTGCGCATGAAAAGTGTTATATAAGTGGGTTTATTCTGACTTCTGTATTACCCACACTGCAGCTGTTGTAGTTCTGATATTTATACTTGTTGTACCAGCTAATTAAATGGTGCTTTCTAGAAATTAAACTGCAAAATAAGCAAATGGGCTCATCACTTAAGAATAGTTGATCTTGTGATTTATTTTTTTTGTTTTGTAGCTTGTTGTGATTGTGTAGTTCAACTAAAATTAAGGGAAGTGGTAAGCAAGAGCCTGCTAGCTGCTTTATATGCCCCCAGAGTTTTCTTCAAAGCAAGAGCAAAGTGCTTCATTGCTTCTTTCCGAACTGCATAATAAGAAAAACCTATACTGGTTCATTGCACTTAACCTCAGAAATTGTCAGCTCTTCTGACATGAACCTCAGATTAGTACCATTACAGTGTGTTTAGGCAGACAAAGAGCACCACAGCTATATATCAGGTATTTTTACTATTCTTGTTTTAATTTTTCAGCATTAAATAGTTTTAGCTAGTGAGAATTGACAGAAGTTTGAGTGATCAGTTGGGCTACATAAATGATTGTGGTAAATTTTACTTTTTTTTTCCCAAAAATTTTAACAAATGGCTGAGCAAATGAAGCACCTTTTCTTTTTTTTTTTTCTTTTTTTTTTTTTTGGTAAATGGTGAAAGAGCACTGAAGTTTCTGGTTTATGTTTCCCAAAATATATGGGATCTAAAGTCACAATACCTCCAATTCTACAATGATCTCCTATTGCAATATTAATTATGTTGCTAAATCTCCTTCAACCATTCATTATCACATTTGTACACAGATGTTTCAGAAGCCACATGGTTGTGTCTTTGCTTGCTGAGAAATTGATGTAGTACTAATAAAATTGCTGTTGATTTCAGGCAGAAATATGTCTAGAGATTTGTGAAAAAGCTTCCCACTAAATTTTGATATTTTCCCTCTATACCCAGCCAAGACTTCTCTACGGACTTTGAAGAGGCATGGATTATGCCACTTTATTTCATTTCACCAATACTGACAAAAAGTACCACAATACTATCAAGTTTCACAACATCAAAAATACCATATTTTCATATTATAGTTTTCATCCCTCTCTGGGGGGTTAAAACCTGTGCCACCTCAGCAAAAATCTATTTTCCACATAGGTACAGGATGCCCACCACTACAGAGTGTCTTCTTAGGACTCGCACTACCACTCCTCACATAGGAATGCTCCTTTTTTACAGTACTTTATAAAGAAGATTCTTACGCCTGAATCAGAGATGTACAGGTTTGATGAATGAACAGTTAAATAGATAAGGAAATTGGCTGGAAGGCTGCATCCAAAAAGCCATTCCAATCAGTGGCTCAATGTCCAAAGGGGCATATCTGGGGGTTTGAATTAGATAGAATCATAGAATGGTTTGGGTTGGAGAGGACATCAAGATCATTTAGTTCCAGCCCCCCTGCTATGGGTGGGGATACCACACACTAGACCATGTAGCCCTGGGCTCTGTACAGCCCAGCCTTGAGCACTGCCAGGGATGGAGAACTTACTACTTCTTTGGGCAACCCGTCCCAGTGCCTCTGTACCCTCACAATAAGGAACTTCTTCCTTATTTCTGACCTGATATTGCCCTATTTAAGTTTTAACCCATTGCCCTTTGTCCCATTGCTACAGCCCATGATGAAGAGTCCGTCTCCAGCACTCGTGTGGCCCCACATCAGAAACTGGAAAGCTGCTATGATAATCCTTAAAGGTTCTTAACTTCCAATCCAGACCATTTTAGAATCAGCCTGTCTTCATACAGGAGGAGCTCCAGTCCCCTGATCATCCTCGTGGCCCTCCTCTGGACTTGTTCCAACAGTTTCATGCCCTTTTTATGTTGAGGACACCAGAACTGCACACAACACTCCAAGTGAGGTGTCACAAGAGCAGAGGAGAGGGGCAGGATCACTTCCTTTGACCTGCTGGTCACACTCCTTTTGATGCAGCCCAGGATACGGTTGACATTCTGGGCTGCGAGTGCACACTGCTGGCTCATGTTCATTTTCTCATTGACCAACACCCCCAAGTCCATCTCTGCAGGGCTGTTCTAAATCTCGTCTCTGCCCAACCTGTGGCTGTGCCTGGGATTGCTCTGACCCACGTGTAGGACCTTG
>JANHGB010029795.1:0-29724 GCA_026283785.1 Coracopsis vasa
CAGGGGGGTTGGAACTTGATGATCTTAAGGTACTTTCCAACCCTAACTATTGTATGATTCTATGAGATAGGGTAATCCTTATTTTGTTGTGTACTGGCTGCAGTGCTGCCATTATTAAAAACCAAGAAAATAAAAATGCAACACATAGTATATCTCTGTATTTAACTCATTCAGGATGAAGATAAAGGATTTGGGTCCAACATTTAATGGCAAGGTATTTTCTAGAGATTTTCATCAAAATCAGATGTGCAGCACCTCCATGTTATTGTTACGGCAGTGATGAATTTTGGCTGACACTTAGCTGTCATATTTAAAGTCAGAAAAAATCATGTATTTAGAAGGCAATAGTGAATTCTTTCAAACCTTGGGAAAGTATTTTTGTAGTTGCATTCCAGATAGTTGGTAGATTATCACAAAAACTAGGACATTTTATCATTGCATTCTTATAATTTGTAAAAATGTATCTAGTTTAAAATACTTCTTGAGACAGCAACTGTATCTAAATGTTGTATACATACCTTTAATACAGTAAATCTCACAAGACATTTTTCCTTTAATATAAAATTCTGGTGCTTATCAGTCAGCTTTTTACTTATTTAAAAAATAAACATAGATGTTTAGAATCAGCTACTGTAAGAGAAAAACACTTAATTTTCCTTTTATTGTTATAAAAATATGATATTAGCAGATTACTACGATACAGTTACTCTAACTGTCGAGTTAAATGAAAATATTTTAATCTGGTTTAAACTTCAGTGGTAGCCATGGGCATCGGAAGAGAAGAGAGGTTGTTTTGAGAAGAGTCAGACTAATGTGAGTATTTATGAATTTAATTTACTAATTCATTGGTATAATAAAATAGAACAGGTAAAATTACGTGCAGATTGAATTGTGAATGTAAAATGATAAAATTTTTGACATTTTGACATACATCATTTGTGTAATGTTTTCTATTGTGACAGAGGAGCTTTGCTCAGGAGGAGGAGGCTATTATTATTGGTGCATCAAGATAATTTCTGTTCATACCATCATGTATTTGGAATACATTACCTGGCAAGATAGACTGTTTTCTGCACCTCATTGAAAATGCAGCAAGTTCACTGTTTAGTTTATTTAATTGTTGAATAAGATCACCTAGTGTGATGTCTGACAGTACTGAATCAAAAGCTACACTCTTAAACCTCCTTAACAAAACAACAAAGAACAAGATCCAAAATTTCAGCAGCTTAAGAAGCTTGGGCAGAATGTATTCATGGGACACTAGCATAGTAGTGAAAGAGAAGGCAATGGGGACAGTGGGATTCATGTCAACTCCGATGGTGAAAGTCTTCCTCAAAGCCTAAAGATTTCTTTGCTACTTACAATTGCAGGTAAGATAAAAGGACTGAAAAGATCGTAAAATATATCATGATATATCCTCATATTTCATTATTTTGAGTCATTACATTTATGTTTATTGTACGTGACTGACAGCTCATGCTGATACAGTGTGTTTCATTCAGTACACACACTAAATAATGCCATCCTGTCCAGCATGTTTTTAGTAGTTTGCTATTGCATTCTCTGGAATTGGAATATTGATCTTTTTAGGACACTAAAGCCAATGCTAAGGCTTAAACTTCTCACTTTTCAGTATCCACACTTTTTTTTCAGCCATTGCAATCTGGCTTATCCTTCTGGAAGCTCCAAATACTAATTGTGTGGAATGTATTTCAAACAGCATGAGTGTAGCTGGGATTTAATATTTCACTAATATCTCACTGTATCCCAGGTTTCCTTTTATGAGTCTTCATTTGCCACTTACTTCCTTAGCAGAACTCCCCTTTTTGCATTTTTCCCTATAATTTCAAGAAAATTATAAAAATAATAAACCAGAGAGGTGTTTGAAATAAAATCCTCAGGAAGAAAAATCAGATAGCCTAGGAGATGATCTGTCAGGGTTTTAAAATGGATTAACTGGCACAGAAGGATTTCTCTGTGGCTAGTTTGCTGGCATGCTAGCAATGATTTGCTGAATCATGCTAGCAATGATTTAGAAGGCTATGGAGCAGGAAAGAATGATACTAAGCTTTCTTACAATTTGTATCAAAGAAACCGTTTTGCTAAAAGGCGGTGCTGTGCCACAGTTCCCTACTACTCTTCTGCTTCTTTGGTCCACACAGCGAGCTCAAGGATTTTTTCTTTTCTCTAGTAGTGTTTGCCCTGCAGAACTGTTTTTACAAAGGAGAAGAATTTGTTTCAAGGACTTTCAAACATGCCCCTTCAGCTAGATGACAAACCAGTATGTTTTGGGAGCTTACTTTTTCATTTCTGTAACCAAAGTAGGAGGAGTTACTTCAGGGAATTCTAACCTTCGTATTTCCTAGACCATGTGAAAATCCCAGAGAAAAGTATCAATTCAAGAAGTTTTAAAACTCAAAGATCCAGAGGATAGTGTCACAATTACCAGTTCAGGATTGTTTTATAGTTTCTTCCATTGTCTTTATTTTTTTACCAAAAAATGTTTCACACTTGTTTTAGTTTGTATTCTTAGAAAACACCCACTTTATTATAAAAATTAAAGGCACAAATTTTTCGTGAAAGTTTCGTAAGAAAGTTCCACATCTCACATGCGTTTATCGTATTTGTATTATTGAACCACAAAAAGGGTTAAGACTTCAAATAAAATCCGTATCCCTATGAAAGAAGCTGCTGCCCATGCATTAAAAAGTACAATCTGAGCACTTAAAATACTTCACATTAAGTTAAATAAAAATAATATTTTTTTGTACATATTCTTATCCACAGTTTAAATATTCATTTCAGAATGTATATATTTCACTGATGAATGAGTTCTTGAAAGGAGAACTTTACTAAATCAAGCAGCTTTTTAAATCTCTGAAACTCTTGGGCTTTCCAGGCTTTGGAACAGCGTTCTTCCTTGATTGCACAGATTTGATGTGTTAATCAAGGTGGACACTGCTCTGCAACATGCTACCTAATCACACAGAACATAGCTCCTTCAGTTTTCCGAATTTGCCTTAGGTATTCTCTTCTATGAACCATTTACCCTTTAAAAGACTTATGAGCTGGAGTTACAGAGCCTTAAATTTCCTGGAAGTTTTTTCTGCAGAAAAATTAGATATTTCTGATAATGACTTTAATAGCATAATTTTTCACGATGTGGAATGAGCCTACTCTGATGTTGTTACAAGGTTGATTTTTGGATTAAGCAATTTGTACAACAGCTTGTATTAAAGTTGTTAAAACTGCAGCTACTCTTTGAAACATAACAGTAAATTTACATTCCAGTCTATTAAAGAACTGAGAGGTCTGGCAGCAGGGTTGGCAACAAGGGATTTTAGGTTCCATTAGATTCACCAGCACAACTATACAATGCGTCATTTCTGCCTAAGCATGGAAAAGCTGAATTACTGGCTGAATTAAAGATTCACAACCTTATAATAAGCAGAATTACCTCAAAAACCCACAACCTCCCCCTTTGTCATCCTTGAAATTCTGCAGCCATTGCAGGTCATCCCAGAAATACCCTCTTCCAGCAGCTGACACTTGTTTAATTAATCCAGAAATGGAGTTGCACCAACAAAGCCGATCCAAGAAAACTTCTTCCAGAAGCAGCTGGTCATTGTCATTCTTCTTGTCCTTTGGTGCATCTGTACACAGACTGGCTGGTGCCTTTACCAAAACTGTAGCAATACTTCTCAGTATATCAAGGTTGGTATAGAAAAACTGAAGTTGTCAGGCAACAAGACGTCAAATACGTATTGAAAAGAAACTACTTCTGGCAGTTTGTGAAAAATGCATCTCCCTGAGGCAGTGTTACATGCACACAAACGTGTACTTCAGTTGACAGGGGCACCTGCCAGAACTCTATGGCTGCATTTGGTATATCTGTATTTTAAAAATGAAAAAAAATAAATATTTGTTATCAGCTTTCTCTCCAATAATTTTTGTCTTTGCTGGTTAAGCACAGTGTTTTCCCTTTATATACTTTATTAATCCGGGTGTTTTTCAGTTCTGCACTCCTGATAGTTTCCATCTCTTGGATGAGATCTTTAAACTCTGATTATTTTGTTCTTTTGCCCCTGCTATGATACATATATCTCTTGGTGAGACTAGTGTGCTAAACATTTTTGACTTTGGTGCAAGATATTCTTCCCCCTCCTATCTGCCATCAGCCTTACACATCGTTTCCAATTATTTACTCTTTACTTCATATATTTCTTTGAGAAACTGAATATCACTATTCTAAATCTGTTCAATTCTACTGCCAGTTACTAGTCTTATAATGCTTTTTTTACCCTGATGTCAAGGTACTTCATAATATTTCTATTTCTTCTCATTTTAAGTGACCATGAAATTCAGCTGCAATGTTACCCATTTTCCTGTTTCTTTAGAGCTGTCTATACCGTACAGAGTTTGCTTATATCTGCAAAAAGCAAAAAAGTAAGGTCATTAATTTTGTACCTTTTTCTGAATTTTAAGGCACAGTCTTGGTTTGACATGTATTGCACAGCACATGGTTCCAGGGGCTGTTCACATGTAGCTTATGTTTTTGCCTGCTGTTACCCTGTCTCCTGTGCAGAACTTTGCATTTGTCTTCACTGCAGTTCAGGAAGTTCTTGTTAGTGTTTTTCTGTCAGGCTGTGATGCCAGTTAGTAGCAGTCCTGTTATCCGGTGTATTTACCTCTTCCCCAAATGATGAAGACGCATTTCATGCCATTTACCAGGTCATTAATGAAAACATTGCCTGTTAAACTCAGAACCATTAACTGCTGTTTTTTGAGTCAGATAGTGCAATCAGTTTTCCATTCTTTCATCTAGACTGTATCTCTCCAGCTTGCCTACTAGGATACCAAAGGAGCCTGTGTCAAAAGCCCTGATAAACCCATGGTAAAAAAGACTGTGCTGCTCTTTCCTCAGCTACAGAGCTTGTTATTTCATCATAGAGGTTGATCTATTTTCTCCATTTAAGCCTATGCTTTCTGTTCTCAACCACTTTCTTGTTCTTCATGTATCTGGAAATGCTTTCTATAAGGATTTGCTCCCTATAGTCCACCTATAGATCCCTTGAACCTGTTGCTTGCCTTCTTTGAGGTGTTGCCCAAGGTTTTATTTCTGTTTCCTCAGCAAATCAGTTATAATTAACAAGGTACCTATAACTAGTCTACCAAGAAAGAAAGTCTACCAAGAGACTAAGTCTACCAAGGGGAAAATTTTGGGCCTTAGAAGTTTTCTTCTCTAAGGTGATGTCAGGTTGGTTTTTAGCATAAATAAAAATTATTTTGTAATTGCATGCTATAAAACAGAAAATTTTCAGTGAGCCCTATTTCCAAGTTACATTTCATCAGCCATTGTATGTTCAATCTCTTCATAGTGAACTAGACCCAGAATCTTTAGGTAATTGATTTGAGCTGAATATAGACTCTGCATTTTAGAAGATAGATGTAAAATTCCACTTCTAGCCAAACTTTATTTTTTTTCTGAAGTGAAAAACTGATTTTTTTCAGTGAATCACTTCCCATACATGTAGAAACCTGGTATTTTTTTAAAAAAGGTGTTAATTCTTGTTAAGTTGTAAAAATTGTATAGAACTGCACCAATGATGTGATGCATTTCTATTGAAAGTATATATAAAATTAGACAATTGCATTAGAGAACAGTAAAATTAAATTAAGCAAGATGAACGTATTCTTATGTGTTTGAAAGTTTGTGGCTTTGCTTATAATTTAGAAGAGATGCTACTGTGCACTGAATGAATGCTAGCATGCATAAGAACATGTACTGTGTACTTGTGAACTGATTCACTAGTAGATAACTGGACTATACTTGAATATTGCATCTATTTTAATAGTTCTTCTTATATTTTAAGCGTTTTTTTTGTTGTTCCCTAACTGTATTAGCCAGACTGTCCATAAAGTGGTTTATGAAGTATCCTGTCTATGTTTCACAATCACTGCGAAGTGCTTTGGTCTACCAGGGCTTGAGGAGTACATTGCAGTCTTTATATATATATTGTTAATTAATTGCTCCTTTCCAACTGAGCTGTTAATGGATATTGATCACTGTTTTGTGATGCATTGCAGTGTGTTTTATCATTTGAGTGTTGTTTGTCAAATACTTTTTACAAATTACTGTGCACGACCTTGTATCACAGCTGGTGTAGTTTAAGGTTTGGACAGAGTCACTGTGAATGAAGCCCTGCTGTGAAATAAAAGTCAAAAGGCATCTTGGCATCCCAACCATTTCCTTGGGAGAAGATTACAGCCTGAGTATGTTGAACTTTATTGCCATGGGCCTCATGACAGTATTCAGAAACATGCATGGCATTTCTGTTAAAGAAACTCAGATGTGCTTAGACGCAAGGGATGGCATTCTTGTGTTCAACATTATCTTGCAAAAAGGTTAAATGTTTTTACGCTTTTGGGGTACAGTAAAAATACAGTGAAGAATGTGTAATTTATGCACATAAAGATTGAGGTTCCTGATTTCCTAAACATAATTTGTTACAAGAAGGAGGAAATGACTAATTTCAACCCAAGACGGAAATGTATTTATTGAGAAACAAAGCGGGGGGCAGGCAGGAGGGAGGGGTTGAGGTGGTGAGAGGGGTACACAGACTCAACAGCTCTTCTTTGAGCAAAATGCTGTTTGTTGTTTTGGCTTGCTGTAAGATCAGGAGTACAATGGATCTGCATAGAGAGAATGTGCTGCATTCATTAACTTGTGAACTTGTGGAGTAAAGCAAAAGAAAACTTAAAAATCAATGAACATTAAGTGTTTGTGTAATTCCATCTAAATTGTATCAGTTTAATTCTGTTCCTTATGCCACTGCGTTTCCAGGATAGAGAGACATATGAGAATTCAGGGCCAGGTAAAGACAAATACAAAGCTCTTCAGGAAGTAAAATCCTTCTGAATCTCCTGCAACCTGGAATGGCAGGCCTATAACATCTTGTGTCCTATTGCTGACATAATAGGCTCCTTAGCCAAATCGGCAATATGATGGCTTCTAGTCAGGCAGAAAGACTACAAAGTCAGAACAAATAGGTGAGGATTCTTCTGGGTTTGGTGCAGTTCTTTTGTCTTTTGCATTGGCACTAGTAATGAACGTAATGGTCATAGAGGATGAAGAAAGCATTAACATCTGGCATAATTTAGAGGACAAGTGAAATCTATGTAATACAGATTTTGTGTTGAATGACTGCTGTCAGATAGTAACCAGGTAACAATCTGAGAAGTTGCTTCTCAAAAGCCCGAGGGTGGTTCTGTTCACTGTTAAACCTGGAACCAATAGGCAATAGGAGTGTACAGTTTTGTTTTTATTAACTGAGAATCATTGCGACAATGAACAAAAATTAAAAGCTTGTGTTAATGAGTAACACTTAAAATGTGCTAGGGTAATTTATGAATGAAGAGGTGGTTTTGTGAGTTAATAATTTTGAAAGACTGTATATATCCTTACCAAAATGAGAAGTTGTGAAAGTAATGAGAATTACAGAAGGCAATATCTTCTGAGTTTTGAGTGTGTTCTTGTAGTTCTGCGGATAGCTAAGTTCACAGGTAGTCAGCTATATAGGCCTCCTAGGTATGTCTGTCTTCCATTCTATTTCTCAAATCTTGGAAGAGTTGCATTTAACAAAATTGTAGCTGTTTCAGTAAGGTTTAATTTGAACTTTGGTGACAAAAAAAAGAGAAAGCTTTGATCCCACTGTAAAGCAGAGCAGCAGGTAGCAGTGATGTTAGCTTCACTAAGCAAAACTGTATAGGAATGTTAGAACAAAAGTAACTATGTATTAATTTTCACTGAGAAAAAAATTTGCTTATAATTTCAATAAGAAGATTTCAAACTATGTTTTGAAATGAATTATCCACTGCTAGTAATAAGTAATGCAGCTAATTAGCAAAATATGTCATTTTGACTGTTGCTCCAGATGATGGCTTTATCTGTGGAATTAAAACTTGTAGTTTAAATACTTTTAAAATTTACATTGGAAATTCAAAATAGGACTTTTGTTTTAAGGCAGTTTATAATTATATTAGATATAGTCAGTACATTGCAAAATTGACAGTTTATTTGGTTGGATTTTTAAGTCTAAGATTGAATATAAAGGACATTGGTTGTAACATCGATTAACATAGAATAGGATTTCTTTGATAAAAACTTCCATTTTCAATTGTTTAATTCCATTAATATTGTATTTATATATGGATGCATAAACTTTATTCGGTTTGTCTAATGAAAATGAATGATTTTTTCTAAAATTGGCTCATTAATATTCAATTCTAACTTTTAATTATATTGCAGTTCTACATGGTGAATCCCTGTTCCGTTTAACATTATTTCTAAACTGGACTGCTAAATCTTTGCACTACCGAAATCATCTGTTGAGTTTGGAACCAATATTTCACCTGTAATTTGTAGCCAGTGTGCTGCACTTAGTTATAGTTACCTTATACATGCTGACTTAACAGTACTTTAAAAGCACACATGGCCCTCAAGTTTCTGGCATTTTTTTCTTGATTCATTATGAGCTTAGTCCCTCATGGTGATGAAGGCTTTTGGCCTTCATGAAAATTGACAACATTCAGTACTTCTCAGTAGGGGCAATGCAACACTGAGAGTTACTTTAGCAGTATTTTTAATAAAGCATGGGTGCAGCAGACTGTACTCCCAAAAAGTATGGATAAAGAACTGCCATGTTTAGCTTTTCAATTTGAAAAGTTTGAAGGCATTCACTGCATGCTACATTAATTTCATACGATCGTCAGTTCTGTGGGAAATTCCAATCATTTACAGTGCTGCTGAATGTAAAGCAAAATTGGGTCCCAAGTTTTCAGCATACTCAGATTTCTTTAGATTATTTAAAATGTGGTGTCTGATTGAAAAGCTTACTGCCCAAAGCAAAATGTGGTTTAAAGCAGGAAACATACTGTATCAGCTAGCAATTGATGAATGAGACTATTAAGATGGATTTAAAAAGGAAATTGCACTCCAAATGTTATCAGATATTTAATATATATCTCCTAGATCTTTATCATGTGACTAAGTGAAAGCAGAAATCCCTCAGTATCAGTTGTTATTTACTGCAGCCTGTTCAGGAAAATGTGTAAGCTTATACTTGGCTGTCACTATGCTTCACTGACTTTGGCTTGCTCTTGTAGTCAGTGGGACATTAAAGGGTGCTTAAGGGCTTTATTGAATCTGGGCCTGCACCTTCAGTAGCGGATCAAGGAGAAACCTTTACCTGAGGTGGCTCTTCTTAGCTATTCATTGCTAGGATCAGATTTTGGAGGACATCTCAACTTAATGATGACATACAATACCTTGTTTTCCAAACAGAAGTTCAGGTCAGTACTTGTTCTGAAGTCAAGAATGAGGAGAAGGGTTGCCTCTCCTCTCCAGTACCAGAAGCCTAATCCAACCACCAGATTCCAAAAGCCAGATACTGGGAGTCCCATGCATCCATGCAGGCGGTCAAAACTTCCTAGCTGTCAGTTCTGCAATGTAATGACAATATCTAACCACCAACATTTTGTTGCATATTTAAACTGAGAGGAATGTAAAAGTAAATGACACGTCTTACCCAAGTAAGTAATGTAAGGAAAAACATTCTTGTTTTATTATTCATGTGTCAATTCACGATAGTGAAACTATTTTAAATGTACATGAATTCCTGAAACGCTCCCAATCTGCTACAGAGTTCAGCACCAGTCTGAATATATGGTCAGTATGACCAAAATAATGTGCCAGGTCTTCATTCAATTACACATGGATTCAAAGTAGTACTCGGCATATGGCATGGTGGAAGTCTACATTTCACTGTCTAGGATATTGGGTTTTATTACTGGAAATTAATTTGCTGATAATTTTTGTTTCCCAAATGTGGTTTAGCTTCATTTTTTGCAAATGAGGGGGAACAACTTCAATTATTTTATGGTATTTGATTTGTCTACTTCTGTAGCAGTAGTAAGATATATTTTTCATAATAAGACATTATTACATATAAGGCAGATGGATTGCTTTGTTTCAGGAGTCTGAATCAATTGCATACTATAAATATATGGCATTTCTAGTACTTTGGTTTGCCTGTATAATTGAGAAACTAAGATTTCAGTGCAGCGTCTCTGTTAACTATGGCATTGTCTTGCAGCTACAAAGCAGATGAACAGTTAATTAATTTCACTATTCTTAAAATAGCAGCATTATACTTTATTCCTAGCTGAGATCATTTTACATTTCTTGTCGTATGCTGGAGGAGAAAATATATAGAGAGATAATAATTCCATACTACAAGTCCAAGGGGTACTGCTGACATAGAATACGTGGAGAATTTTATACTTGTAAGAAGGAATGGAAAAATAATCTACTGTGTTGTTTATGTGCTGATGATATATATCTCTGAGACATATGTTAGCTCTTGGAATATTGAATACTCTCTAAGTGAAGATACATTGCTCAGTTTTTATAAAGATATTTTTGTGTATATTTTGGGTAAAAGCCAAAGCTCTTATAAGTAATTTGAGCTAAGGGATTAAGTAGAATAACTTGAAACAATAAGGATGGATCATTTTATACCTGGTTATAAATAAGCACCTGCTGAAATAAGATACGTATTTTTCTGAAAACTGTTGAGCATTCCTAAAGGTTGTTTTAAATGGGAAGTTTTCTGATTAAGTGAAAAATACCATTTGTCATATCTTTATATTGAACTCCAAATAAATGTGCTAAATTGTGATTGGGGGTTAAGGATATGGATAACCATAGGAAATAATGCAGAATTTTAAAATTAAAAGAAGATGAGTCTATGTCCCTTAATCTTATTGTGTTAACATTTTACAAACTAATTTGTGGGTTTTATGTATATGTCACAATACTAAAAGGCATCATTAGAACATACGTTGAGTTTCTCAGTGTCCTCTTTTCTTACTGCTTTCCTCTAACAGATTGGAATGTGTTAGGAAGTGTGGGCACTTGCACACTTTTTGTTTTCCATGCATAGTTAGCATACATGAATTTATGCAGAGTTGCACACGTTAAAATCTGAAGTAACTCTGTGTAGAAGTTTCACATCTATGAACTTGTACACCTTTTCAGAATACACCTGTAAGTAGTTTTCTAAATGCTGCTGTATTTAACATTATATGGGCATTGTTTTTTCTGTTTAGATGAGCTTGATTGAAGTAATAAAATATGATGTTACTGGAAAATCAGAAAGGTTTAAATGGATTTTTAGAGTAATGAGAAGCAAAATAGTCTTGTGATTCTTTTTTTTTTTTTTCTATTTTTTTAAACCTCACTCAGCAGTGATTTAAGAAAGGAGAGACGAATACAAAGAACATCCTAATGATCCTTAACGTGATTGTTCCTGTAATGCAGATTTAGTAACTCTGCTATCACAGTTGGCTAGTGCCAACTTTTTGCTAGTTGGGGTTTAGAGAACTCTGATATGAGATGAAGGCATGAATGAAAAGTTTGGCAGAGGAACGCTTGAGATATTGCAATTTTGGAATTTGGTCAGATGTTATAGATAGCTAATAGGAGTGTGGTTTCAGTTGGAGGGTGCCCATTGTAAGAATGAATGTTAGAAATATTCAAATGAATGGTTCAAATGGAAATGTTGTATCACAATGGTGATACATTTGTCTAGCAGAACTATGTGCATTTTGTTCTTCAGTGTTGGCAAAAATTGCTAATGGAAAAAAATCTTATCACTTTAAAAAGAAAAGAAAGTATCTTTTAACTCCTGAGTATTTTTGTTTGGTTTTTTTTTTTTTTAAAGTCTTAAAAATTCAAGTAGTTTGTTTTTTAAATATTAAGTTACATTCCAATTCTGGTTTCTTTTAAAAGACTTCCATAATAAAATCACTATTTTCATCAGTGCGATCACTAGTTGATTTACTTTGGCATACCCTTTTAAGCCTAGAGAGTCACGAATGACACACTTGACTGTTCAATGAGGCATTCTGAGACTGTGAAGAGAATGGGTTTTCATCTTTTAAAGTTAACCTTGTGCCAAATGTTTGTAGAGGTTGTGGAGGTGATCATTTCATGTTAAATAAATGTCAATTTCTTTGTGTAAACTCTTTGAAAGTACATTCTTTGGTCATCACATCAGTTCCAATTTAGTCAGATTTGCTGTTGACCCAAGTGAAAGCAAGCTACCTTTTTATTGTTTCCTAAATGAGGAATACTTTCCTTTCGCTATGTAAACTGTTGGTGAAATTATATTTCAAACATGTGAGTTAGAAAGGTGCTAATAAATTCCTTAAATGGGAAGAATCATAGCAATACCTATCTAGCAGAAATCAAGAAAATATATGTATATGTACACGCATATATAAATATATTATTCATGTTATTCATACATGAAATTGATTAAAAGTTACGATGTGTGTAGGAAGGGCATCAGAAAAACTCCATAAATCAGAAATAAAATTATAATGGATAATAATGAAAATAGTTTTGCTTATTTTCTTTGTATGTTTTTCTTGAAGGATTGTTCATCTTCAGAAGAATATAACATTGCTGCAGCATTGCTACCCCTGACAACTGCTTTTTATAGGGTAAGTTTTTATTGAAAACCACTCCAATTTTATATTGTTTTACATTGCATACGTTGTTAAAATGAAGAAAGTGACAGCAAGAGATACATGGTGGGGTAAGAGGGTTCATTCTAAAATTGATTAGTGTCAATGAAAGTCTTCTAATAGGCTGTTATGAACATTGCTCCAGAATTACACTTACTGATGTTGGATGATGATGATTATGATAAGTTTGCCTAGAGCTAAGTACAGGCTTATAGGATGGGTTAGAGAATTATTGAATTATAATTAGTCATTAAAATAATTGAAAATAATAATTTCTGATGTTACTGTGTAAAAGCTGTTTGTTGGAGTAATTTTTTGTTTTATTTGGCGTGTGAAGTTTCAGTCTATGGAGTTGTTAACTTTGGAGAATATCATGAATGGCTTATTTTAATTGTGTATTTGTTTTACATTTCTTATGCTTGTTTTTTGTTTTGGTTTGGTGTTGGGTTTTTTTTGCATAATGTTTGATAGTGATAAGATATAATATGATGGTAAATATGCAGGTGTAAATACGCAAATTCTGCAAGCAGTTATTTCAAAAGCAGAACGTTTGTGTGTATTGCTGTTATTTCAGTGTGCCAATACAGTAGCATTTTAACCAGTTCTAGTTAGCTTAGGTCCTGCTTTTCAGGGTGTATATATCTGAGGAATTAAGAAGTTCAGAACATGGACTTTTTTTAAAATAAATATTCTTGTACAACTTAGTTTGGGAAATAAGAGTTTAATCATTAGTAATTGGTACATCATGATACTAAAAAATCGTAGTTACTGTGACAGTGTAGCTAGACATTAATAACGTGATAGAAGTTAAGAAAAATATAACCTTCCATCCCTCAGATGGTGTATGAGGCATTTATGTGTTGCCATAAATAAAATGAAGAGAGATTCCTATGTTAGCCAAATAGAAACTAACAGTGAGCTGAGAAATCAAGCAGTGCTTTTTAATTTAAACTATCCATTCTAATTGAACAATTTCTGATTGTTTTATATTAGAAATTGATTCTGTGATGTGACTTTTAGAATTAAAAATGTGGAATTTTACAAGTCATAGAACCTGGAAACATCTGCTGAAGGCAAGAACAATTTTATATGCATAGCAAGTTTCTTGAAATATATTTAAGCCAGTATTTACTACATATCTAAAGCATAAATTGGTAGATTTTCTCTCTTGTAATCATTTGAACCATGGAAAAGTTTTATTTAAATGGGATTTATTTTAGAGGTGTACATGATACCCCAAGGCTGCTTTCTGGAAAGTCTATGGAGTATTTTCATTCTCATATTAGCTAGCATGATTAAATTTAAAATTTAAGCAAATAAATATTTTCCCATTTTTATTTACATGTTCAGTTCATTCTTTTCCATTCCTTCTATTGAGTCCTTGAGCAGCAGCAACAGAGTCATGAGTTGTCATTTGTTGCTGGCACTGATACATAAATACATTTTGCTGTTTTATTTCTTGCTACTGCATTCATCGTATATTATGAAGAAAGACTGACTTTAATTTTGTTTCATTTTCTGATTTTTAGTTTCTGTAATAAGAAAGGCCAAGAGAGTCCACATAGCTCTTTACCTAGAGAGGTACAGATTATTTTTTAGCGGTTTTGTTAGATTCCACATTTTTTAAAGTTTGCTTAAGTATTGATTTAACTCTAAAGCTGTAAGCTCTGGAAACTGTGAGTCCCCGGATGTAAGAAACATGAGCAATTTTATTTTTCAGACCTGAATTAAAAATTAAAGTAACCTGACTGTTAACTTGTAAAAGCCAGCTGTTCATGCATAATAGAAAAAGAATTTTGTTTTTCCCAGTTCTAATCCTCAGGTTCAGTGATGACCCTCTTTGGTATGTCCCATTAGATACAATTCTTTGGCAAAAGTACTTATTTTGGTATAAAACTATTCATACTAAATACAAACTGATATCTTTTTCAGAACGTAAGATCAGTTGACAAACTTTGCTGCGATTAGTTAAAATTAAGATTAACAGTTTGAGATTCTATTTGGGATATATAGAAAAAGGAAACTTTTTTGAGCACTTTTCAGCCTCTCTAGACGTTTTCATAATTGTATACTAGACTAGAGTATGTTCTACCTGACATGAACCTGTGTTAGGAAGAATGGTCTGTATCAGTATTCTTAAAGTAAGAAAAATGGGTGTAGTTTTTCCACCCCATAACACCTCTGTAACCCTTTGGAGAGATTCCTGCTCTGGAGTTATACTAAACTAATGTTGTTCTTCCCCTCTTTTGGGGAGAAATCGTATCAAATCCTCCTGCTTTACTTTTCTCTCTTGAGCTGCCTGCTTTCTAATGTGTTAACAGTTCATAAGTTCTGTTTTCACTGGATTTCCATTTACCCAGATCTTAGCTAGAATGATTAAAGTTTTGTTGCTTAACACAGCAAATTGCTGTTCTGTCTCTGGTTAAGTCCAGAGGAGTGTACAAACTAAAATTAAGATCATTTGGGGGATTATTTGGTTTTTTATTAAAATACCTTAAGGAAAACTGGTATGTGTGCACTGTGAAACTATGTCATGCCTTTTCCACTGAGTTGCTTGTCAATTTTACTTTAATTACCATATGCATTAGTTTACATGCGCACTTGAATCTACATTTCACTTTTCTGGAGGCAGAGTGCAGGTATTCCAATACTGTTGCTTCAATATGCAGAACAGTATTATCTTTGTTGTAAGTGTGATTGTGTTTATGCTTTCCAAAAAATTGTGAAGTGCTTCACAGTCTGTACTTGTTTCTGTTGATGTTTCAGTTATCAGAATACCATCTTTAGTGCCAGCAGCATATTAAATATTACTTCACAAAGCCCTGTTGAAACTGCACAGTGTTCTTGGTAGCAGGTTTCCATTTGTGTCTGCATTGGTATTGCTGTGCAAGTGGTATTCCAAATCGAGTTATCAATGAGGAATCCTGTAGTGAATCTAAAATGTAGAGTTATATCAGTAAAACATATATTTTGCCATCTATATTTGCTATAGCATTTAGACGGGAAATTATGATGGGATTTCATGTCACAAGATTTTATCATTAATGTTGCTTCAAATGAAATAATAAGAACTTAACCAACAGCCTTTATGAAAGGATTATTGTGTATATAAATGTTGTTTCATGTTATTTACCAAACACCAAGCAGAGCACTAATGAAACAATTACCTGTTCTTCATAAATAGCTTTCCTCTATGTTGCCACACATAGCGCAGACAGCAAGTGTTTAAGGTTAAATAATGAGAAGGATGTGTTTTAGTGGAAGTCCAGCAAATGAAAGCAAGAGAGTAGTAAGAGCAGCATACTTCTAGAGGTGATGTTGGAAGGTTCTGGAATGGCCTTCCCATGAAGTAGTCAATGCTCTAGCCTTGAGGTATTTTAAAATATTCTTGGGAAAACAGTAAAAAACGTATAGAAAGGAACAAGCTTGCATGATCTAACAGGTCTTAATGTCTTTGCTTGCATAAAGATGATTTCTACATATAGCTAATTAAAATAACAAAAGCATTACCCTGTGTGCAGCATTCTATCAGCTCTTGGGATGTCTGCTGAAATTTCAGAATTCCAGCTCCTGAAGTCTGGTGAGTGATCTGTTCTGAAACTTGATTAGCAGGAGTTGATCCCACTCTAACTCATAGCTGGTGGGATTAAATTCACAGACAGGAAGTCAGCATTGGTTGCATATTTGTGCCCTGGAATAATAATTGAATTTTTCTAGAAAAAATAGTCACAATGCTTTTTAAAAATTTTTAATATTAGACATGAGTTGTTAGCAAAATGTGACTCATCAGTGACAGTGGACTTTGGTGTGTACTGTTAATGTCACAAAAACAAACACATCTTTTCCTCCTGGGTTAGAAAAAGGTTTTAGTTTACCATAAGTAATACTGTTGGAATTTTGTTTAAAATTGAAACAATATAAATAAAATGCCTTTATACATGAAGATAAAAGAATTTTTCCATGTTTTTTTGGTACGGATGACCTATGCTTATTTCGTGTTCAGTGATTTTCTCTGTGTATAAAATAGAAATGTAGTATTCCCTGATGCTGTGGAAAAGAGGTCTTTTTCTGTATGTGGGGAGAAAGGACAATTTAAAAAGGACATATTTTCATTATATTTCCATTTTATTAATCCATCAAAGATGACAGTTTGACAATTGTATTATTGGCCTTATCAGACTCATAGGATTTGGATACTGTTGCAGTTATGTCTCTCTGCCAAAGTGGCAAGATGTCTGACTACACTACATTTCTTGAAGTTCTGCTGTGCAGGAAGAGTGATGATCAGTGGCAGGTACCAGTTTCAGCCAGTCCGCTGGACAGCAGACAGAGGAAGCAAAAGCTTTTTCCTCACTGCTATTCTGTGCCAAGTCATGATCAGAGTGTCCGCTTCTCTATCTTCCCTCTCTTTTTCAACTTTCCAGGTTTGGCAGTCAGATCAAACAGTCTTTCTTGTATCCCTCAACTATTGTAGAACCTGTATGTGCAGATCATAATACAATTCTGCACTTTTGGGGAATCTTCTTCAAAATGTTGTAATTAATACTTTATTGTACCTCATTACACAATAGATGGCAACACACTTGCAAACTTTTGTTATCTGGCATTCAGAAGTGACAGTTCTGATCATGTGTGTTTAAATAAAGGAAGTGACATAATAAAAAAGTACTATTATGAAAGTAAAGTTTGTTCTGTGTACAAATAATGAATGGCTTCCATATTTTATGGATGAGCTTGTCTTTAAATTGCAGTAGCTAGGGCAATGCTGTTTTTCAGAATCACAAGTATTTTATTTTAATTTCTGAGTCACTTGTTTTTAATGGATTGATGTACACCTAGATTGTGCTGATCTAGTTTCAGCAAAAATAACCCAAATGCACTAAACTGTCTTAACAGACTGGATGTAGTTCATTAAAACTGACATTTGTTATTTAGCATAATGCAGTTGGAGACTGCTTTATAATTTTTCTATGACTAATTTATGTAATTCTTGGGAGGGACAGAGGGAAGAATTTATTTTTTCTTAATGACTAGTATTATTTCATTGCTGTAAGCCACCAACCTTTGAATAACATTTCAATTGGATACTGCTAATTTTATTCTAGAACTTGCAATGAAACATCAGAGACATATTTTGCAGACTAGTGCTAACTGGAATCCTTTAAGGTATGCCAGCTGTTTGGCTGTGCATCTGCATGTCTGTTCATTTATCATTTGTAGTCCATTTGTACACCTTCAGCTTCTTTATTGAGAAGGAAATAGAGTTACCTAAAATAGAAGGATTGCTTTATTCAATGTTTTTTAAAGATTACCAAAATATGGTAAATAATTTTACTTAAAACTTCTGAATATAGTACAGAACATCTATTCAGGTCATCTTAGGATTTATCCTAGTACCATTTTCAAATTATGAAAACGATGTTAGTCTGTGTTTATTGAAAGTGGGTTTTGTTTAAGTTTTAAGGTTTTTTAATAATCTTCAAAATGAGCACAAAATTGTGACTTAATTAAAAAAAATTGAAGTTAATGGTAAAATGGTAAACTACAAGAATTCCATATTAAGACACCAATATAAAGAATTCTAATGTTTTCCACAGTGAAATATATATATGCTGCTTTGTAGAGCTTAGTAATAAAATTAAATTAATTTGAGTGTATACTTTCCTAGTTGAAATGAGTTACCAAGTTTCAGTAACAGTTGTGTCAGACGTTCAGTGGAAGAAAGACTTTACTCCTCGGAATGCCTAAATAAATTACCACTTTACTCCAGAGTCTGTTAGGTGTGGAGGCATTCCCAGCTAGGATAAGGGCTTTCTCTGAAGGTTAAAGAGGCAGTACTGGAGAAATTCAGAGTGGTCATATTTTAACTGTTACCATCAAGCGTCTTTCCAAGAAAGATGATATTTAAGGTTGCTTATGTAACAGAAGCATTATATTTGAAATGTGCTGTCTGTTGTATCAGCTATGAAGTCACAGAGAAGCTACCTAATGGCTGATGTGGATATCTGTGATGATGGGTGAAGAGGTATTGACATTTGTCTTTATCAGGCAAATTTTGCAGCTAGTATCAGCTGAAATAAGTGGAATATTGGTCCAACTGTACTGTGGAAAACAGTGGAATATTTGGTGCTAACATTTATCTCTGTTACTTTATAACAAATAATATATTAGTCTATATTTTAGAATTTGTGTAAATACCAGGGGATTGTTTATAGTTATTGGATGATACAGTTAATTTTGAAAAGCAAAATTAGTGGGTTTTTTTGACATTTAACACAAGTTTTCTTTCTTAGCTTGTATTTTTTGCACAACTATGATTGGCCCAAGTAATTCTCATAAACATCAGTATAGTAGTAGCCTTCTGTAAAGCTAGAAGACTTTCTGTAATGCATTAGCTTTCTATACTGATTTTTTTTCATTCTTACATCTAGTTGTTATATTTACTTCTAATCATTTCAGTCTTACTCTGATGTGCTTGTGATGAAATTGCTTCTGCTTTAAAATTCTCTTCTCTTAAATTGCTAGCTTTAATTTAGGAAACTCCCATCCTGAAAGACTTACTTTATTATCTTGGAAAGAAGTTGTATCTGCTTCCATTAATTTTCTTATTGTATCTCTATTCTACCAGTTCTGATACTGTCTTATCCATTCTCAGAATAGTAATCCCTTCAATGTAGAAATATGTTAAGTTGCCTGCTTAAAAAACAGCAAGAACATGCCTGTGTCATGTATTGATACTATGGAAGAAGCTGAACCACAAAGAAAATATAGGTAGGCAGACTTTATGTGGTTCCTGTTTTTACGTAACTATTTTAAAACAAACAGCAGTGAATTTAAGGACATCACACAGAACTGAAGAAAGCATTTTCTGCAGTAGATCAAATGAAGTAATAAGTATCAAAATAACATGTATTAGCTTTCATCATTGGATTTGGCTGTTCTTTCACTATTGGAACCATAATGCTTCTTTACATCAGCAGAGATTGTAATGTTTCAACTCCAGACAGCAGTCTGACTAGTGAGGAAAAAATGAGGGTTAATGTTGGTGAAAAGTGTGAAAGGGCATGATACACATGCAGGGGTAGGCTTGGATGTTAATCCTTTCAGGTGATTCATATTTTCTAAAGAAATTGCATTTCAGAATTCTTCATGATACTCTTCTTCCTGGTTTTGCTCACCCTCTCTCTTTCACCTTCTGAACCATGTAGTATATGTAATTTGCATGCTCATCTTGTTCTTGAGGACTCCTTGAGGATGTTCAAATAAGGGAATGCTGTATCTTGAGAGAACTGAGAGAATTCTACCACTGAAGACAGAGAAAGTTGACATAGGAAAAGGAAAACAGTAATTAAAGAAATACTAGAATGAAAACTTGAAAATAATTATTACCCTTTTGGGGATTACTTAGATGTGCTATTAACAGGGCTTCATATCAAGACATCAGTAATTCTAAGAACCACTATCAGAATCTAAATAAAACCATAAATTTGTGAGATTTACAGAGTTTATTTGTTTCTGAGTGCAGACCTGAATAACAACTTTGCTGCTGGAGGATTATTTTTGTGGGTAGAGCCAATAACACTATTTGAGTGCAATCACACAGATGCACACTCACTGCTGAGCCACCTGATGCCAAAAGAATATGGTGACATTTCAGAAGATTTTCAGAATAGCTCTGTCACAGTTTAAAACTCTTCAGATGGATTCACCACTGCAACTGAGAATCCATGAAATCTGTAACTTAATTAATGGATTTAAACCTTGATAAACAGTCATGGTAATCTCTACAATGAAAATAGATTTTTTTTAAAAAAGTGATTTACTGTAGACAGGGGAAGAAATCAGCATATCCGTATCTTCAAACTTAACCTTGTTTAGAACTGTGAAGGTCTGAAGTTCTGGTATGAAAATGTTGGGGGGTTTTGCAGGTTCTGAACATCCCTCATCCCAGATGACTTTAGTTTCCTTAGAGTGTTCCATGTATAACAGAACTTCATAAATCTTTTTGTTATCTTTTTGAGAAAGAAGTATGTTACTGTGCATTAATTAATGTTATGTGTAAGTTGATATTATATCTGTCTGTATTGGTACGTCAGTAGAGAAATCTGAGATATTTTGAATGGCTTTAATTAATCTATTGTAAATTATATGTGATCTTCAGGAATCTGGGATTAAAGATCATGAATAGTTAGATGTTGAAGTCAATTTTGCCAGAAAATGTATATAATAAATAAAGCTCCATCCAGAATTACATCCCAATTTTGCAAAATTCTAGAATTCTATTGCCCTCTGCTGGTTTAGTGTACCTGTCTGTGGCTTGGTAGCGCTGAATTATAAGTGAATTGGCCTTCCTTCCTTTTATTTTTCATGGTGAAATTATAGTAGATAAATAGTATAATGAACCAGTTTGCTACTCACACTTTAATGTATTATAAAATATAAATCAGTTTTGAGTACAATCTTTTTTGGTGGCTTTCTGAAGTTACAAGAGATGGCAAATTGGTTTCTTTTTTGTTGCTGAGGTTTTCAAGTTGGAGAAGCAGCTTGATTTAATATGTTGCCTTATTTTTATTTTTTTTTCTCTAAAGCAATAAAAATGAAAACTAAGAAGCAACAATGGAAGCTTCACAGTTCTTTCTTTATACTTTTGTGACCTTTCACCGTATTTGTGTTTACAATATATTTGAGTATAATTCCACATGGGAAAACCATTTATTGAATTGAATTTTTTGCCTAATGTTATCCATGCAGCACTACGACTAACCCTTTAAAGTAACAGTGTCGCTGTGTCCTGGATGATCTGCAAGCTTACACTTGCAGACTTTCAGGAAGAACCTCAACCACTACAGGACGGGAAATGTTGTGATCCCCTTTAGTATGCAAAGAAGGTAATTTCTCAGGTGTTGCAATAGCTTTCTCACAGAGGTCAAGTGGATAACCCATAGCACAGTAATTCCTCAAGGAGCTGAGAAGAAAGCTATTCTTGGCATTCAGCAGCAAGCTCCTTCTCACCTCTTTCTTTCCTGTTCTCACCAAAAATATCCAAAACCATTAACTGAGGATATAAGTTGGAGACAGAAATCCAGTTAACTTCTGAGGCACACTGGATTTCTCTAAAAAATAGTGAATGGTTGAGTTTGCCACTTTGGTTCCATAGCCAAGAGATGTGCAATCTAAATAATACTATGTCACAGAGAGGCTCTCCGAAGACCTGCACCTTACAGTAAGTTTGGGAGTCTTGGACTTAGTGCCCATTTTTCACTGAGCCACAAGTATCATTTTAAGAATCAGAGGTATGCAGTGTCAAGAAACACAAAAAAGTCCTGGACAGGCCAATGCCACTTAGTATGTTGGAAATAATGGAAGGACAAGTCCTGAATTCAGGAAGTTGCATATAGCCACACACAGCAAGTCACAAATCTACCTTGTGTTTTTACAAACTATAGAATGTGATTCATTATTTTGGTATAGGTAATGTCTGTTTCATACGTAATTTGGGAAGGGAGTGTTTGGGGGCTTTTTAAGTGCCATTAGTTTATTGAAACGAACTCAGTGTCCTTTTGGGGAAGTTAACTCATTTCATGTTGACTATTATGATTTGCACCTTAATGCTCATTTAAGCTGTCATAAGACAGCTTTAGAGTAAGGACTTTATCAGTTCAGAACTATTTTATTATTTTCTTCTGGGGTCCTTTTTAAGCTGTCAGCCCCTAAATCCTCCCTTATAAGTAGGAAATTCTTTTGCTGCCTCTTGCATTCATTCTGTCTGGCAGAATTGAATTAGGACAGGGACAGAATTGGGACAGGGAGAAAGAGCATAAATATTGGTATAGTTTAGCTGTCCTATGGAAAGATAGGTGAAGATTTGTTTTATATATGCAGTATTGCTTGATGAAAAAACACCGAACTACTGTTTTAATTAAATTGGAGAAATCTTGAGCAAATTCTTTAGAATGTAACAGTAAACATTGGGGCCTTTTTAATATATTGGATTAGTTTCCATTCTAGTCAGAACAGCTGACTAAGCACTCCCAGAGTAGAGAATATAGACACTGCAAGCTTCATGGAATGCTTATATTTGTACCATGTATTAGTAGTCCCTGGATTTTGACTGCATAGAAGCAGCAGTGTGCTTCTTAAGGCTGGTATTCATACTGCTTTTTTACAAACAAACTAACTAAAACAAGCTGAGAATCCAAAGTGATTTTGCCTAAAATAAGGAAGATTGCTGAGCCTTGAACTACAAATCCTGATTTTGATTCTGTGCTCTGGCCACTATCAGGTTTTATCATTTGTTTCAACACATGCAGGTGATAAGAAGAATAATGTTTATTAGCATTTTGATGGATTTTCTTTCATCCTTTTGCAAACTATTTTTACTTTGCCTAGAAGTTAGTGTTTATTTATGTCATTATATTTGAATATAAATATTGTTTAAAAATTTTGTTCTGTACATGGCTGTTCATGGTTTTAAATTACGAACACAGGAAGAGCATCTAAAAGCCCCTCAGCTTTCCTGTTGTGTTTGTCCCATGTGTAAGTAATTAATTTCGGTTTTGTTTCTGTAACACTATTACTGTTGAATCAGGGTTATGAGTTATTTTATTTTGGGTTTTACCTTACTAGGTAAGGAAGTCTTACCTTACTGGGTAAGGAAGACCACCCCTTCCTTACCTAGTTTACACGATTGCCTGACTTGGGCTGGAGACATCAAAGGCAGCTGGACAGGTTGATAGTCAAATCACTCTTTTGTGTGGCATTTACTATACAAATTGGCATGAGTTAACTATACCAACTAGCTAGGCTTGAACAGACATTTTAACTTTTTCTCCCCTTTTTTTTTCCTTCCCTCCTCTCGCCCCCCTTTTATTTCCTTTTCCTGACATCATAGTTTCTTTTTGCAGCTGTATTGTCACTGGGAATTACTGCCAGTGACAAAAATAAAGAATAAATCAAAGTAAAAGTCATGATACAGCTTTAGCAGTGACTATTGCTTTCAAGAAGTAACTATTGCTTTCAAGATGTGTTATCCATATTTATATTCCATGATTCACCTGTCATCTCCAGTCCTCTGTAATACAGGTTTTGCACGTCTGGATTTTGAGTTAGGTGAATGATTGGGCCAGATCTATTCTGTGAGCCTGTGTTATTTATCACAGCTGAACAAATTAAACCATTTTAAGCCAGTTGTATACACACCTGTAACAGGCAAAGATATGAAATGTGTGCACCTCTTAAAGAATATTATAAAGCAGGTGGCTTTACAGGAGTGTAGAAGTAGTCTTCCTGTTTCTTTATTTTCTCATTTTACAGTTAAAAGACTCAATTTCATGTACAGTTACTGTCCTACTAATTAACACACTTGACGTAGTCATGAGTTAGTGTATATTTTGTATGCCTGAGGTTTTGTCAAGGCATCGCCAGCAGTCAGTACAAAGATCAGTAGGATGCTATTTGAGCTGTCCTGTTCTGCAATTTAACAGCTAGATCAAGCACAGGATCCATTAGTGTATGATCAGTTGTCCTTTCCTCTGAGCTACCATAAACTGCATCACATCTGAAACTTGGGAATCTGTTAAACAAGCCAGCTGTCTTCTGTTTCAGTATTGGGTAAGCAAAGTCATACATAGTGCAATATGAATCTTCCATGAACTTAGATTTCTTAACAGGTTATTAAGAAATTTTGATTAAATTCTGCATGATCAAATAAAAATTATATTTCTCAGTTTTTGATGGTTTATCACAAGAAGGTATTTCAGTTGGGTAAATTTTAGTAGCGTATCACATAATTTTCTCAAACATACCATTTCAAAGAGCTTTGTCTTTCATAGGGAATGAATACACGGCACATGATCAGGACTTTAAGTTCATGATGTACTTGGAAAAGCATAGTGTGGAAAACACAGGTCGAAAAATTGCAAAGTCAGAAATTTGTAAAACAGACTTTAAAATTTTCAGTTGTAATTTCCTGGCCTTCCACTTGAATACCTGCGTGCCTACTAAGGAAATATTGTACATACTGGCTGTTATGTACAATTAAACGTCTATTAATATAAATTGAGTAGATTTAATGCTCTGCAGTGAAGTACTTTACAACATAATCGTAGAATAGTTAAGGTTGGAAAGGACATTAAGATCATCTTCCAGCCCCTTGCCGTGGGCAGAGACACCACACCCTAGACCATGTCACCCAAGGCTCTGTCCTGCCTAGCCACAAACACTGCCAGGGATGGAGCATTTACCACTTCTTTGGGCAACCCATTCCGGTGCCTCACCACCCTCACAGTAAAGAACTTCTTTCATGAAAGTAAAATTAAGCTTCTAGATAATAGTGTATATTTCAGGTATGAGTAGTGTGTTGAGTGAAAGTCATTAAATGAGGCACCGAGTAATGCACTTTATTCTTCAGTTCTCCTGCAGATACAATAATAAGCAGCTATTTAGATAACCTGCTTCTTTGCTATGTGTGATATGCAACAGATTTTTTTGTGGTCTTCTTTTTTTTTTCCAAAAAGTAAGAATGCATGATACAAGATTTTATTCTTCATGATTCAGGTAATTGAAATAAATTTTTCTGTCATTGTATGTTGTTATCAAGAATATAAAGCAACTCACTGGAAGACTAGTGCTACCTAAATAAATAGACCTACTTGAAAAAAGTGGTCCATTCATAATGAGTAGTGCTGTAACAATTCTGGTTTTGTTTGAGACCTCACAGGGATCCTAGACCCTTGTGACTTCAAAGAACATACCCAATTTAGCAGTCTTTCAGTAGCTGGATTTGTGTCATAAAGTGTAGTAGATAACAATAAAAATAACAATTTATCTAAACTTCTGCTGTTGCAACAAATAGAGTGTATTGGAAGGACTTAGTTGCCACTTTAATTATCATAGTTCTGACTTTTAAATAAAATGAGAAATAATTTTCATCAGTTTGAATATTGATTTCTATGTTACGGGACTAGGTTATTAAAAATACTATATTGTTGGCAAGGAAGATGGTTTGTATTAGAAATGTGTTCTGTACTGTCATCACAGAATCCTTCCTCTCACTCTCATTTTCCTGTGTATCATGAAAGCCATGCCTTGCACTGGCATTAGATTTGTATGCAAGCTTCATGCATGTTAATTTCTTTAATGGCAGAATGAGATAATTTCTCTTTCCTATATTGCAGTACAAAAGATGGTATATATTGCATATTTCATTCTGTAGAACTGATTTTATGTATATGTATTTAAATACTCAAGCCATAGCCTTTAAAGGAAATTAAATAATAGGACTAATATGTCAATTTTGCATGGTTTTTGCTTTCAGAAATTAGCACCTGGAGTTAGTCAGTTTGCTTACACCTGTGTGCAAGACCATCCTATCTGGACTAACCAACAGTTTTGGGAAACAACCTTTTATAGCAATGTGCAAAATCAAGTTCGCTCCCTCTACCTTTCAGCCAAAGATGACAACCATGCAGTGCAGTTGAGACAAAAGGTAGGAAAATATATTACAAAGTAAATATCAAGGTAGTGTTTTTATTCACTTTTTAATTATCTGCTAAGTTGTGGAGCGGTAAGTTGTGGTTTCTCCCATTTAATGTATTTTTCTTTCTTTTTTGCCATATTAAACAGCATAAAATAACATGAAAAATAACAAAAAATTATATTTATCTGCAAAGCATTATAAGTTGATGTTGCTCATGTGATTTTTCAAACAACCACTTTTTGTATAAATTTCCACACTTTAGGGTATATGTTTTTTCTGAGAGCAGTAACTTATTGTTATAGGAGTGTTACAAACAAGCGACAGTTCTGTTATATGAACAACCTAAGTTAGCAGCAGTTCTCATGCCCAGTGTTAGATTATTATCAAACCCTGGTGTGGTTTCTGTTGAATGGCACTCAAATCTGCTTTAGTGAAATTGAACAGATCTTCCAGAACACAAATTATGTGTCTCAGTAGGATGAAAGTGCATCTCTAATGCAAAAATATAATGGAAAGCCTTGCAGCATGCTAAAATAACTTTTTTTTTCTTTTTTTATTTTTTTAAGGAGCATTATATACACATAGGAAAGAGCTGTTTGTAATCTCTCTTCTTGTATGATTATTATCAACTCTGTGACTGAAAAGTGTATGCTATCCAAAGTCATGCAGCACTGTAGAGACAGGAAGTAAAAGAGATATTCCTAGCAGTGGAGTCAGGATGAGGAACAGAAAAGGCGTTTCAGACGTATGAGGGATAAACAGCAAGGAACTGTGGGACTGTGTGTGGGAACCCCTTAAAATCTGACTCTGTGTAAAGATGTGGAGAGTAGTAGAATTTCAAGCATCTACTTTAACCCTCACATGTGTCCATATGGAAAATCTGGTCAACTTAAATTTAGTATCGAAAAAACATTTACAAGATATGTAGTCCTTTAATAATTTAACATCAGCCATTATGTCGCTAATACCAGCTGCCTGATTCCCTTATTCTGACTTCCTCAGGCTATAATACAATTTGACTATGTGCAACCTACCTGGTTTGTTTCAACCAAAAGCTAGAATTGGACTCAACATGTAAAAGCATGAGTGTTTCAGCTGGTCTGGAAACTATTTATATAAAACCTTGCTTCACTTTAACATCCTAGGAATTTGGAGAATATTACCTGCATGAAGCAATGTGCTTCTTAATCCAATTTATGCTTGCTTTTATGTGAGCTAAATGGATAAGCTAATGAGAGCAACTATGTTAAAATCAGTAAACCACTCTGAATAAACATGGATGATTGTATAGCATAAAACTCATCTAGAAAGAAATTGTTATTTAGATCTGTCTACATTTTGCTACTTGCATATTTCAGCGAACTGCTTTCAAAGCTCAGTTCTTATAATCATAACTCTTCTTAAACCCTATTGATTGGAGTTATTTGGTTTTTCTTTTAATATTAATATATAACTTACTGAAGAAGTTAAATAAACAATTTAATAAAGTTTTGACTAAACACTTTTTTATTCTTAACATTCCAGCTTTATTATTTTTCTATGCCTTTTTTATTTTATTCTACATGTCTTCTAGGAGAAAAATTCTGTAGGTTCAGACCACGATAAGACAGCAATGGACCTGGCTGCTGAGCAATTGCGATTATGGCCAACTCTTAATAAGCAAACGCAGCAGGAGCTCATCCAGAATGAGGAAAGTACAGTTTTCAGTCAGGCAATTCATTTTGCTAACCTCATGGTCTACCTGCTAGTACCACTTGATACAAGTAAGAACAAGTTGTTGAGAACATCGGCTGCAGGTGACTGGGAGAGTGGAAGCAACAGTATTGTCACAAACAGGTGGGCATACAGCTTCACTGTGGATGGGTCACAGTTCTCAAAAGCTTTTTAGTTTTCAGGATTTGTTCTGAATACCAGATTATTTCAGTATCTTCAGTTCTTTTCAAGTTCGTTAATTAAGGAGAGTAGTATAATGTGGTTCCTCTTAAAATAGCAGAACTTAATCTGGAGCAATCTGCCACCCTTTAAAGGAACATAAAAGCTTTACTGTTGCATTAAGAATTTGTAATCTAGTAATGCAAATGTTGAAGGCAAATATATGATGAGAAAAAAAAAGCAGCCCAAACCGTACATTATATAACTTGAAAAACTCAGTATATGAACCTAAAATCAAGAAAGCATTTGTATAGAATCCATAAAATCCCAATTTCAAAAGCTGCAAGGAAGAAAGGCACTGAAGTCACACAAAGCAAGAGGGCTAAACTGCTATGGCAAAAGTTAAATTACTAAGGAGGCAGGAGGAGTATAAATGCCAGTTACATTCCTTTAGCATGCGAATCTATAAAATAGCCTTCTTTTCTCTATAGTTGTTGTTTTCATTATCACCTATGATCTGTCAGAATTCCCACCTGATAAAATTGTAGAACACTGGCATCACACAAAGTATAGGCTTCCTACCAGTATCACACTTCCCATGGCTGCTAATTTCTGCTGACTAAACACGTCTAAACTCAGGCATTAGGATGTGCTCAGGAAACAGGTAGTGGTATATGTTGTATGAATCTGACCCTTAATATTATTATGGGAATCATTTTTAGACATTCAAAGTACATCTCCCACTGACCTGCTTGCACTTTTATCTGATGCACAAAAAGCTGTTTTTATAGCCTTTTTGCTTTTGAATGCTTTGCTCTGCAACTGGAATATTCATTTAATGTACCTTTGTCTGTGTAACTGGATATTTGTTTACTGTGGTTTGCAAATAATGTATTTGACTCCATGAAGAGAAGACATAGAGCTCACATCCAGGCAGCTTTTTTTCTCTTGTGGGCCCATCTGCACTGGATTCATGGAGGGAAAATTTTCCTACGTCATCATCCACACAGTTCTAACAGTGTTAATAACAATGAAAATACAATGTTAACTTTGGTACCACCATCTGCTTTTAGCAAAGTTTATGTATTGTAGCTAGGAAAAAAAAACCACCACAGCTTGTCTGTGTGTAGCCAGGTATCACCTTTGCATCACCAGCTGAAATTTTCCACGCTTGAAATTTCTTTTATTTATGTCTATAGTATTGCAGGCAGTGTTGCAGAGAGTTATGACACTGAAAGTGGATTTGAGGACTCTGAGAACAATGACGTTGCAAATGCAGTTGTACGCTTCATCACGAGATTTATTGACAAGGTTTGCACAGAGAGCGGTGTTACACAGGATCACATCAAGGGTCTTCACTGCATGATACCTGGTAGGAATTGTGATGAGTGGTTTGTAGTCTTTCTTTTTTTCTACTTTTTTTTTCTAGTAAGAGAAATGCACTTCTTGGTTTCAGTTACTTTCAGTGAAGTTAGAAGGTTAAATTTCTTTTCTAAACTAATTCCTGTTGAATTTCAAGTAATTTCAAGATGTTTAAATTTGAGAATTTCAGAATATCAGAGTTTAAATTAAATTGCAAGTTTCTCTTTCATATTATGTGAGTCTTCATTTATGGTATTACTGCTTTCCAGGCATTGTTGCAATGCACATAGAGACCCTGGAGGCTGTCCATCGTGAGAGTAGGCGGCTTCCACCAATACAGAAGGCAAGTATTATGAAACATATTTGTTTTCTTTACAAGTATTAGAATCATGCAATGTAGTCATCTTTTCTTCCTCCCGTAT
>JANHGB010029798.1:0-15945 GCA_026283785.1 Coracopsis vasa
GTTAGGGTTAGGGGTTAGGGTGAGGGTGAGGGTGAGGGTTAGGGTGAGGGTTAGGGTTAGGGTGAGGGTGAGGGTTAATGTTTTTCTTGCTTCTAATCTGCTTTTTTTGGAATCCAGCTGGATGAGCTAGAAATGAGGCAGAAAACTATACAGGGAAAGTGTAGCCTCTGGCAAACATTCAAAAATTAATAGGGACCTCAAAATTGAGCTCATAACTTATAGGATGTTTAAGAAACTTCCTGTTTTGGAGTTTTGAGCTTTTTAGGGGATGTGTTTTCAGCTTTTCTCTGTAGTTATGAGGATTTTTCCTTTTTCTCATAAATTGAAAGTTGACCTTTGCAAAAATCACCAGATTCTAGCATTTCAAACTTTGCCCAGAGTTATGAAATACCATTGTGAAACTGAGAGACTGGACAATATTACCTGGAAATCCACAGTAGTTGAAGGCTAATAAGCCAGAACAGAAAGAACAGAACTAAGGAGATATCTTGGGTTAAGCTAAAAATGACTGCTACTGCTTAACACAGGACAGGAGAAAAGAAAGTGAAAAATTTGGAGATGAATCGTGTAATTTGACCCATCTAATAGTTTTCCTTGGGTATATTGTTGGCCCCAAGGAACAGATATCTTGTACCTAAAAACCAGCACAAAATTCTTCCTGAATGTAACCTTTTGTTTAAGCACTATTTCAATTCCTTGTCCCAGGTTTCTCCATTTAGTAATTTATAGAGCTTTCAGGTGTTTCTTTTTTCAGCTACAATGTGACTCTCTGCATGTGGTCTCTTCAGTTCTCCCTGCCTTTGAAAGAAGCCCTCACCTCTTTCTTTTGCAGTGTCCTCTTGTGAATCTCGGGGCTTGTGCCAGAGTGCATCATGTACTGAAAGATGATTGACTCTGTGTTGGGGACACCAGATGTATTGTTGGAAGCACTGGTGGCATGCTGTGTTTTTAAGATTGAAGAGGTGAAATAGTGGAACAGGATGGTGACAGGAAGAAAAGTCACCCTGCTGCATTCTTGTACTTGGAAATCAAGGAAGGTAGGTAGTCTGTGAAACCTCAAAGTAATGCCAGCTTCCCAGCTTTATTCTATTCTTCTTCTAGAGGCTGCTGTGTGCCTCTAAACTGGAGAAATCCAGTTGTTAAGGTCTAAGGTCTAAGGTTTTGTGTAAAGATCATCCTGCATCAGTTTCAGAATCTTTATCTGGCCTTGTGATAGTGTCAGATAAAGCCACTAGCCCTTATGACCTATCCAGGAAAGGGAAATGTTGAGTAATTAAAAGGCAAAACTACTGACACAAACATCTGGCTTAGAAAGCATTCAACACGAAGCACTGTGAAGTGCTGCATCAAGGAGTTCACATGAAGACATTGTAGAGATCCTAGGGTCCTGCAGACTTCTATTTTGATGGGCAGTAATTGTAATTTTGAAGAAGTGATACAGGAAGCCACAGCAAGCAAGCTGTAGGATTCATAAACTGCCATGTTCTTCAGATCACTGAAATAATGAAGTGTTTTCTATTTTGCAGAAACTTATTTCAGTAGTGTAATCTTATTTTATTCTATATAGGTGTGCTGGGAAATAACTCTACCTCATGAGGGGTGTGGTTAAGGTAGCAAAATACCAGCTGTGATGGTGCTGAATAATTATCGCTGTTTGTACATATGATTCATATTTGGTCTTTCACAGGTAGAGCAAGATGAAAATAAATTAATAGTCTTATCAGATAAATGATTTTTCTGTTAGGATTGCTACCAATCTAAATGGGCTTTTAAGCAGACAGGGAAACCGTGATCATACTTTTCAGCATCAGTGGTGGTACCAGATTAATATAAAAAATGGATTTCATAAAACACCCTGAGGTCATGTAATACAGAGAAAGTGGTTATAAATATGTGGATATAAATGAGTAATTTCAGTGATAATTTAAAGGAATAAAAATTGAGGCTACATCCTCAGCTGGTGAAAATTAGGTTGACTTAATTGGCTTAAGTAAGCAGTTTTGGTTTCCTCTGATTTTCATCATCAGATTTAGTGGTTGTAGCTTTTAATCAAAGTAAGGCAAGAAACAGAAAACTAATGTGGACTCTTGGCACTCCTTAGCTGTGGAGCGGTCACTGTAATAAGGGTTGTTTTATTCGTTTCTTAAGTAATCCATTTGCTTGTTTATAATATGATTACCTAAAAAAAAACACGTATAAAAGGATGATGGTGGTTTTTTTCTCTCCTGGTTGCTAAACAAGTATAACTTCTCAAGTTGATTTTGCACAGCACAGAGACCCTGATGTCTGAGCTGTGGCTGGGCTTTTGGGGGCCCCAGGAGGCATTCCTGCCAGCCTGTTCTAGTAGCCAGGGTTGGGACGGCCTGTCATGGAGGCTTCATGGTAGGGCTGGTGCCTTAACTCTTCAACCTCATGCATAAATAATGTCCGTATCAGCCCCAGGCTAAGTTTCCTATGTGAGGAAAAAGCAATATATAAGGTAATGCTGATCCTATAAAAAAACCTCTCAGACTTGAATGGAAATAGAAGTACTGAGAAAGTTCTGCCTGCTTTTCCATTTACCTTCTCTGTGTGCAGACTTTCAGGGTTATTTTACTATGAAATTATTGTTCTTTTTTTTGCACCTGCACTTTTGTTTTAAATGCTATTTATTTTGCTGTATTTTAGTATACACTGTGGTCTCTTACAGCATTAATGGACTTAGAAATGTAGTAAAAATTTTGTGGCAGAAGCATAATTTAAGTAAGCTGTGACTCTTCAAATTTTGTTTGATTCAAGTCAATGAAAGACAAGAATTTTACTTTAAAGTTTTTCTGTTGCAAGGTTGGGAAGCTGACACATAAGCTTATTTTGATGCTTTTGAGATCTGGAAATATGTGTGGGGGTGGTACTCCTGCCTTGAACTTCACAATTACTGAAAAGAGGTTTCTTCTTGCAGTCTTTTAAATGGGGTTTACTGTCCATGAGTTTCTGTTAAAAGTCTGACTTCAATCTTGGCTCCATCTGTGGAGTCTCCAGGTGAAAGTGTAGTTCCAAATGATAAAATAGGTATTTCATTATGATCTTTCCTTTTTTTTAAAAAAAAAAAAAAAGTAACGAAGAAAGAATTTGGGCTCATTAAGTATGTCTTTTCAGGCACTGGGCATTATTGATGTATAATGTAGTAGAAGGTTAAACTTTCTTGCGTGTACAGAATCACTATTTTTGGTTTTACTTAGTGTCAATAAATACTTTCATGTGCCTTACATACAAACACCTCATTCTTTTAGTCAGTTAATCAATATCTAGTAAGTATCTATACATGTATTTTGCCAAATATCTCCTGAATATGAAATTTTTCCCTTCCCTGTTTTTAACAAGAAAGGAATGTCATTAATTTAAAAAAGATTCAAATAAAGGCAGAAGTATTGTAAATAATACCATGCTGGTGTAACTGTCATGGAATCCTATAATGCATGTGAGACTAGGGGATTGTGACCACTGAGTTCCTTTTAATTTTCTCATTTGTGTGTGTTAGCGCATTTTTCTTTCATTCACATGTCAGGTGTGATAAAGCAGAAAGAAGTAGCAGATGGAGAATAGCCAGGTAAGGTGACAGTGCTTTAACTTAAGTCCTCATTTTTGCTTGCTCCTCCGCTGGAGCACCATCCCTTGGTACACCAGTGTTCATGAGCCTCCTCGCCCCAGTGAAGAGCTTTAAATTACGATCTGTGGGGGTAGGATGATTAGAAGCTGCAAGCAAGGCTGATATCAAGAAAGACAAAAATCCTGTCAAAGTAATGTGATCTTTGGGTGACAGCTAGGAGAAAAGCAATGTGAGCACTATGAACTGCCAACTGGAAACATCAGAGTGAAACGGTTGGTCAGCAGTGGACAGAGTAATCCAAGGCACATGATGGTGTGATAAGGGGGAGGTTTAAGTGACTGAGCTGTGAAGGGAATATAGTAGGTACAAACCAGTCATATTAATTATATCATATGATGTCTCTTCTTTTAGTTCATAATAGAGAAAAAAGTTTTAGAGAGATGTTTTTGTAGACTTTATTGTACCTGCTAGAAAGTTCTGGCTGATTAATATTAAAGTTGGAGGTAGTTTGAATGAGAACAGCCAACAAAAAATAGAGCCTGCAATTTCTGGAAAGGTTCTTAACCTTTCAGAGCAGAAACAACCCGGTCCTCCCAGGCAAGCAAAAAACTTCAAAATTTGCACAAAAGAAACCAAGATATTTCACAAAGATAGTTTTCAGCTGTTACAGAGAGCTCCTAAATTGCTTTTTTTCTGAAAGGCTGGTCCAATTGAGAAAGCAATTACAATGATCTTTTAAGGAAAATAATTCCGTGATAATCTAGGGAAGCACAATGTAAATGAAGTTACTACAGACAGTTGCAGAAGTGATTGGGAGTCCTAATCCAGAGAGTCATTTGGTGATCCAGATTCAAAACGGATTGCAACATTGAACGGGGCTGTTCAGCTATGTCTTGGGTCTGACTCTTTTCTGTATGCGTTTATTTAGTTTTTAATGAGTGAGCTAGAGGATACAATAGTGTGTCAGCTTTTTTATTCTGAAGCACATCTAGGAGACATTTTGCATATGTTGGAGGATGGAAAAGGAATCAAAAAATTACCTTGAAAAATTGGAAAAATACTGTGAAGAAGAGGGGTGAAGTGTGATGATTATGCTCTGTGGGAATGAAAGCCGGAGCAGCTGGCTACCAAGATGTCCTGCAGGAAGGGGCCATGGGCTTCAAGTGGATTATGAGGTGAACATGGCTCTAATTTGTCTAAAAAGGCAAACTTGTTACTTTTGCAGTGGCTAGAAAGATTTGTCATAAGCAGTCTAGGGAAATGTGATCTAAACAAGTCTGTGAAACTGGTATAAGCAATAATACACCTTCCCAGATGTATGAGGTAAAGTTTTGGAGTTACTAAGCAAGCTTCAGCTGCAGTGCAGTTGTTTGCACGCTGCAATTCAAGATAGATGCAGACAAAAAGAATAATACTACAGAATAGAAAAGAGAACAATTAGGTACATAGAAATACAAGCTTTACAAAGAAAAGTTGAATCTATGAGGAAAGACTCAAGTGGGGCATATCTTCAAAGATATAAATGTTACTGCAAAGCAGAAGAAAATGATGTATTCTCCATATCCACAATGAATAGGACAGGAAATAATTATTGTACATTGTAGCAAGAACGACAGATGTTAGGCATGGGGAATAATCCTGTTAATATCAAAACTAGGCAGTTTCAATGTTGGAAATGACTGTCTTGCAGGTTATGGAATTTCAGTGATGGAGACTTACAGAACTGAAACCTGTAAGGTGGGGTCAAGTAGTGCAGTAGGTGTCTGCTTGAGATGTCTTCCATTTTTTTAAAATGTTCCTTTACAGAATCAGAAAAACATAAAAGCACGAAAAAATCAAAATGAGGAGGTTTTGCGAGGCCCAAGCTATCCTGTTTCATTGCTTCTCAGTGTTCCAGTTTGTTAGGTGTTAAGTTACCTGGTAGCTTGATTTTACTGACTTGATGCTGCAGCTGTTAGCAATAGAAATGGAACCTAAATTTTCTTCATTCACATCTGACTGAAGAGTCAGCTTCCCTATAAATTACTACTTTTCTTTACACAAGTAATCTTGGAATCAGAAACTTTGAATTTACTTTACAGTGTTTTCATACTTCCTCTTTGCATTGATTCAGGAGTAGGAGAAGCAGAACTTGCCACATACAATTTGGGATATTAATCATTGTGCAGCTTAAGTGTATGGGATTTATGTATATCTAGACAGGTTTTTTAAGATTTGGAGTTTCTGAAAGTCACTTATGTTGTCCTATCTTTGGTCCAATTCTAGCTTAACAACTAATTTTATTTTATTATTTTTGCTGAGCATTATGATAAAAGGCTGTGGAAAAAACTGATCATTTGAGATGATTAAATGATTATATGAATCTGATATATTTGCTAATCAATTTCAGTTGAAGGATACATCATTGGACAATAAGACCATCAAATTAATTGAAAAGCTAGACAAAATCTTTCTACAAACAAGTGATGTTAAATGTGCACCTGTTATCTGGTATGAAGGCACTGATGAAATCTGTCTTGCAGAACAGTAAATCCACATTTTTATTGAAGGATTGTTTCACAAAAGCAGCAGTTCTTGATCTTGATGACATTTTATTCCTCCATGGTTTTCAAATCAACATTTAATTTGAATTTGCTAAATATTGGTTAGTGTTTTTATTCATTCCCAACATGCATGCTTCTGTGTTCTCGTGGAGGCAGAAATGCATTCATCTTAAATGTTAGAGTTTAGAGCATATTTTAACAGAAATATCCACAGTATACAGTCATTTAAAAACAAATTTGCAAAACATTGTTTTGCAACTGAAGTGAAATGTGAATGCTGAATATAGACACAATATTTCAAATATGACACATCACACTTTCCATACTGAGTTGCTAACATTATTGTTATGAGTTGTCATGTGTGGCTGAGCTCTCAGTAATGCTGAATCCCTATCATGGAGCGTTCAATTTCTGCAATGTGCTTCTGCATTTAGGCAAGCTGAATAACACAGAATTGAGAGTTGGTTTCTTGAATCATTTTATGATCCTTAAATACTGGAAGTGATCAGAAACTGATTAAATTTAGGACTCTCTCTATTCTGTAGATCTGAAGCAGGGTGAAATTAAGAGAAGGGAATGCATGTCCAGAGAAAGAGAATTTAAATGACAGAAAATCTTCAGTTTCTGTGGAAAACACTTGGAGAGGGAGGAAGGGGAGGGTTTTCCCCCCCTAATCCCGGGTCTAGTTTGCTGTTGGGGGCTTATCCATACCCTTATATCTCAGGTATTTATTATGAGTAGGTAGGATGAGTTTGCCTCATTCTCTAAAGTAGGCAAGGACAACTTGGAATAAAGCTGCTTGGACTTACCCTCCTGGAGCCAGTTGCAATTTTAGCTCATAGAGTGCTAACTCTGTTTTACTTTGTGTGCTTTTTAGCATCACATGAGTGCAGCTTTACCAGTTGCTGACTTAAAAAATGGAAGTACTGATAACCAATATAGATTAGAGCCACTATTACAAAAACATTTCTGTGTTTGCAGAGGTATTTCTGGCAGCCTCAATACAATGCAATAATAATTTGCTTTTGTGCACTGCATTTAACAAAACTACTCCTAATATCCATTGCTATACATAGACAGACAATCAGGTCTAGTTTGTTTATTAAAGTAAATTCATGGTTTAAAGGAATTACGTAGTTGGGATTAAATTAAATGACTGGTGGACATTGCTGTTGCCTCTGCCAAAGACAGGAGCAGGAATATTTCTCTGCCTGTTAAAATAAAGGCAACTTTAGGTCCGTAAATTCTTAATAGGGCAGTTCTGGAAGCTTGCCTCATATCTCTATTCCCAAAAAGTTTTATTTTTATTTCAGTATCCATAAATGGCCATTGATTTTTCTAACCTGATGCATTTAGTATCAGGCCAGCTCTGCTGTCCATCTACAAATCACAGTGACTTTAGTCAGGAAATTAGAAGCAGTCTTAATTTTTAATTTTTTTTTTTTTTAAAGTGAAGAATTTTTAAACCACTTAATTCAGCCCTTTTTGATGACTCAACTTGTGGTTCTGTTTATGGCAGTTCCTGGCTCATTGACTTTATCAAGGTATAGCATACAGCATATTGTAGCTGACTCAAATTCTCGCAGGCAGAATGGGTTTGTGTGATTTTTTCTTTTAAAGAGTAAGAACCTTGATTTCTTTTTTAAATTAAAATCTAGAAATATTAATTTTAATAACAAGATGAAGAGAATTAAAATCTATTGCATTAGAAAGAACAAGCATATAGTATAATATAGTATTTCTACCAAAACCCATTATACAATTTAAAATCAATTCTTACTAATTACTGTGATTGCTCTGAACTTCCTTGATGTGATAAACTTCGTCATCAAAACCTTTCTTTGTAAAAGACACTCCCAGAACGTATTTTCAGAAGTAAAATTAAAGTCTTAGTTAGAAAGAAAATATTAAAGTTCAATCATCTTCTTTTCTGACAGATATTAAAAATGATTCAAAAGCATCGTGATTGTTCCCATTAAGCTTATGCCAAAGGCATGGCTTCCCGTTTATGCTTCAGCCATACAAGGTGGTTCCTCACCTTTGGCTGCTGCTCTGAGAAGAATGTATGGAAATCAATATTTGGGAATGGCACAGTGAATCCATATAAACAGAATTCAATAATAGTGTCTGCATTTCAAATATTGGGTTAGTTTTGATCAGTGTTTACAATTAACCCACTAGAATTATGTTATAATATATTAATTACATAATATTACACTTAGAATATTCATAATAATATATATAATCTCATGTAATTGTAATTCAGTTTCATATGACAGTATATTTTTATGTTACTTTGGGGGTGGTAAGACCGGAGAACTATTTTTAGAAGAGGTAGGTATACATCCAGCTGGATTTTCTAGAGCATTTGAAAAAAGCAAATCTTATCTTTCCTCTGTGCCAATTTTTCTTGATTTCGGAGATTTTGTTTTCTTTTACGTAGGATCTGCCATATCCTGTTTATGGTGTTATTGTTGAAGAGGCACCTTCCTCTACAAGTAGCTTACCTGTACCTCATACAACATGGTACCCTGCAGTGTTCACCCATTAAATTGAATAGGTGTAACTCCCAAGTACAGAGTTACAGGTTATAAGATGAGAATTGTCTTGAAATTCTGCACAATGATTAGAACACAGTAGACAAAACTGTAGAATTTTTAGCTTATTATCAAAAAAAAAGCCTCTAAACAAGAAGTCATGAAAACCTCTAAGTCTGAAAAATCTGTCTGAGATATTAAGAGTCAGCAAAGGTACCACTTGAAAAGAGCTAAGACTTAGGGAACAAACACCAGATCAATGCACCTGAAGTACATGAGCATCAATGCTAGGCATGACATAGTAACGTCTTTCAGTGGTGCAAATCAGCTGTAGCCTTCAGCTTTTATCTTTGAGCTTTTGTCCTTTAAATGTTTTTCCTGAATGACCAAATATTCTTGATACTTTGTTTTATAAGATCACATATTCAAGAAGCTACAGTCTTGCTACCGTCTTGCTTGTATGTATAAACTACTTGTACATTCCTTAGAAACTAATCTAAAGACATCCTGTGGAGATATTTACAAAGATGACTCAGTTTAGTTGTATTTTTGACAGATTTCTTGTAATGTATCATGCGTAGTGAAAGGAGAACTCATCTGATAGAAAAAGGAACCCAGTTCTCTACGAAGTGTGCTTTGCTGCCAAAAACTTCATGCATATGGACTGGCTCTGTGTTTTGACAGTGTGTGAGGGGAATACCAGATGTCAACTAATCAATGTATACAGAAGGTCCAAGAACTCATTTACCAATAACTTGTTATCTATTTTTTTCTGTAAGATGCTAGAATGAGCTATTCAATAGCTACATTTGGTTATGAGTGAGTCTATATCTTGAACTGAAAGGGGAAAAAATACTGCTACAGTGAGAAGTATTCTCTTTTCTTGATGGGAACAGAAAGCCTAGGGAATTTGATAAGGGTGTTGAAAATATATCAAGTGAAGTTTTAAAGTGTTATTATAAATCACTACACAAAAAAGTCAGTCCTGTACAGCACCTCAGGATTTACAGATCATAAATATAAATTTTAAACAAGTTAAAACTTTCCTGTATAAGTAACAGAATTGTGGACTTCAAATCAGTTGGTTCTGCACCTAAAAGGTTGAAGATTTTAAATATTTAGCAAGATGTACCTTTTAACCTTCACTCCCTCTGTGAAGCAGACTAAACTCTATCCAAATCATTAAATTAATCCTTAGTGGCCTCTGTAAAATCAAAATTTCACTTCTTCAGCATGCAAATGATACTATTAACATTTGAAAATATACAGTGAAAAAAATCATCCACCTGTCTATTTGGTCTGGTCTGAAATCTTCAACACAGTTACATTACAGACACATAAAAAGTAATTTAAAATTTATTATTGCAATTAGATGGCAATGACTAGCTTTATTTGAAGGGTAAAAAGATTAGTCTTTTTCTAGAAAGCATATGTGGATACACTGTAAACTGAATGGTATAAGGGAAAAAAGTATATTCATATGAAAGATTTTGGTGTCACTTTGATTCTGCAGTAAATTTTGGGACTGCCTCTTTTAATATACTTCAGGTGGGTCAGATTTAGATCAATGCTGCTGAGCTCTTCCCTCTCTTTCCTTAATTGCCAAGGAAGGCCTCATGAGCACCTTGACTCCAGCTCAGATATCCTGGTTCACCTCCCCAGCTTCTTGCTTGTGTTTCAGTGTCAGCAGGTTGGTAGGAGGATCCCAGAGGCTCCACACACACAGTGAGCTGAAACCACCTAGTATCCATGGCTGGTGGACCTAATGTCTGTGCAAAGGAAATCTGCTTGGCTGGTGCTGCAGCACCCCATTTTCTCAGTGTACCCCATGATCTGGGTGCTCCTGTTGCCTTGTTCATGCTTCCTACCCATCCTGCAGTGCTGAGGCTCATCTGTGCACCTCACAGGGCTGGTTACCAAAGGGTGTGGGACTTTGTGAAGGGTGGCACTGTGGTGTTCACCAACTTTCTGTCCAAACTTGAGTGGCCACCTGAGGCCAAACCTGGAGCACTACCAAATTCACCAGCCAAAAACATATAGGTCTGGACTGGTGGCATGACCTGGGAAGGGGAGCTTGAGCAGTTATTGCAACTGCCGCTTCTCTTCTTGGTACTGAATGAACAGGGAAATGCATGTCATCATGTTATGTATTTTCCTCCTGGCTGTTGCCTTTGATTCAGGAGACATGGGTGGCTGAGGTGGCCTTGAGTCAGCGGGAGCTCTCAGCCCACATTTATCATCAGGAAGCAGCTAGGGACCTGCAGCTTTTACGGGGATGCACTGGGGATCCATGCAGCCTGCTGTAATGGGGGAGAGCATCTGGAACCAGCCCAAACCATGAAATTCTGGCAGACACAGCTGTTCACAACCCGCTTCTGCTTCTATGATGCTTGGTCCTTGGTCACTTTGGCCTTTTTCTATACCATGCAGTCCAGCTACTTTGGCTTTTCTCTATCTAAAATATATATTTTAGAACCATATTGCTATTCTGCATTTAGAAGCTTTTTGATTATCTTGTAAAGGCAGAAAGTCCAGGCAGGTCTATTTGAATCCTTGGGCCAAGCTAAGGTCCTGTCACAAACTGTCAGATTTCACACAGTTAAAATGAGTAAAGACATTCATGTGAATAATTGAAGATTGTGTAGGAGTGGCTAGAGTTAAGTAACCTGAAAGACATCTCGAATTAAATGGGTTTGTGTTCTGTTTTTGAAACAGCCCCCATATTTTGGGAAGCTTTAGTTCAAATCTAGACAGCCTGTGATTAGTCTTTTGCTGCTTAATGAACCAGAAAAAGGACTAGTGGAGTTACCATTAAACTAAATCAAAATACTGTAATTGCTTCAAGAGGAGTTAGTTTAAATGCTTCAATACTGTATGTTTTTAGGGAAGTACCATTTAGTTTAGAATCAGACATCTTTGTGGTGTATTTTTGCATGCTAACTTTCCTTCAAATATTTACAATGCCTTCAAGATAAGGTGAACTGGAGTATTGTCAAAAAAATAAACAAGAATGTCCAAACAACAAATGTTTGTTACAGTTGATTGCTTTCTTTGTGCCATTTTATGAACAATATGTTAACATCTTGTAAAATACTAAAACTTCACAATAATTATCTCAGTAGTCAAATCTGTTGGTATTTTTCTTCATTTATAGATACTGATCACAATATCTTTTCTTCTCTCATGTCACAAAAGTAATAGCAAATCTTACGGTGAGCTGGGGAAGAGCTGAGAAGGGATGACTGGACAAGAAAATGCTCTGGTACTCTGCAGCCTATACTTAGCTCCTTAAGGACCATAGCTGTCAGGACACAGCTGATGTAATTGTGAATGTGTTTGCGATGGCTCTTCCACTTTTTATGCTGGGATGATCTTAACCCTGAGGAGAATTTTTTACTAAGCAGTTACTTGCATAATAATACTTTCAGAGTAAGTTATAGAGAGTCATATTGACACCTGGTTGGAAATTATTTGGCTATAATTTTATCACATAAACCTTATAAAGAGCAGAGAAAAATGTTAATTCTGTTTAGATAAAAGATAATTATAACAGTTTTGGTCTCAAATGTTCATGCACAGGTAAGCTCAATAATGCTTTGGTAAGCACATCTGTGAGTGAACATATAGGTCTGAAAAATATGTGGATGCCAGAGCTCAGCAATCTCAATTGTAAAAGTACATACCTGCTGGGAAGTAGGCATTTCTTGTTAATGAAAATTATTGGAATTACAGTTCTGATTTACTGACAAATTAAGAAAAGCAAACATTTATTTAGTCCCACTGTTTCTTTAGAAGTAGTTTCTCTTTACTCATACCCATGGATCAATTAAAGGTACAGAAAATAAATTACAGCTATTGCACTTACAGCAAAGAGGTCTTCCAAGCTCATCCTTTCCAGAAAAAAAGCAAGCAACATGTTTCTTACATTTGGTATGGCAATTAAATAATTTTCCAAATATAATGTGTGGTAGCGTGCCAGCAAGTCATGTTAATGAAAGACATTGAAAACTTTATAATATATGGCTGTGAGGAAAAAAGAGTAGTTTAAAGATTTACACAAAGCAATCATCTTGTTGATGTCTAGATTTAACTGTGTTGTAGAGGTACTCAAAATCTAAGCTTGTCTGTACTCTCAAATCCTCAGGATCAAAGAAAAGTCAGAGGCCCATTCTTAGGACAAAGATCTGTGAATTATGGGTTTTGTCCTGTAAGATTGCACAATTTTTTGAACCATTATCCTGAGCTTTTTAGGGCTTCTTTTTTTTTTTTTTTTTTTTTTCCCTCTCTGGCTAATAAGTGAGAGCAGACAACTGAGGAACCGCTGAGGCAAGACACCAAGATAGTTGCCCTGTGAATGTTTGCATCTCTGGTCTTATGCTGACATGTGTTCTCATTTGGACAAAATTTCAAGGTAAATTATATAGGGGAGGAGAGGAACCAGCAAAACCCTGACATGACTTTGGAAAACATTCCTTAACATTTAATAAATGAGTTTGTGTAAGAAGCAGTTAAGTTTTGCTTATGGTAAGCAAGCACAGCTTTCATCAGACCTGGCTAGGCCAACTGCAGTACCAGGTCTCTGTGAGAATAAAAATACATTTTGAGACTGGTAGAATGCTGCTGCTTTGCTGTGGATTGGATAAATATGAAATAGAGCTAAGAGTAAATAGATCGCTTATCATGTAATAGAGAAAATGGGAAGATGGACATCAGTGAGCCAAGAAGTTCCAGGCAGAACTTTGGGCTTCTTATTCATGCTTTTCCCCTATTCTCCTCTTGGAATAAATCTTTCCATAGAAAGAAGGAATTTAAGAAGATTAAGGGAAAGCAAAGAAAATTCTTTATCTGTGGTATCATGTGGTTCTCACCAAATCATTTTCCTTGAAGTTACAATTGTTCATTGGAAAGAACTAGTTTTGGGATTCCTAAAGCTATAATCAGAGGAGAAGATGGAAAGAGGGATTTCTCTTAATTTTTATTTAGGTAGTATGGAGGTAGAGCGTATATCTCCATGTTTAAATTTAAATGTTGAAGTGCTTTAATATAAAACCATATATAAATTTCAACAATATTTCCATAGTTTATAAGCAAATAGAAAATTCAAGTTAATTTGAAAAGAATGTCAGCATTCTGTTGTGGAAATAAATGGAAACAAGCTTCTCTTTAGGCTAATTTCAATTTTCTATGTTTGCAGAAACATTTAAAAATTTCTATAAAGAGTGGCAAGATGAATAAATTAAAAATTTTCATGGAGAAAGATATTTGTGATGAGACTTTTGAACATTAAGGAGAAATCTTCATGCTCAAGGTTTCATTCTATAAATAGTTGACTTTAACTTGTTTTACTGAAGCATGGGGCAATATATGCCCCTAAATTTCATACTCTTTGTGTATCTAGTGCAATCATTTCCTACTTGCTGCCTCACACTTTGCCAGAGCTACTATGCTTTATATAAATATACTGTAACATAACTTCCTGTGTGCTAATACATGGAAAGGGTCAGAATGTTATTTTCTAGCCTTGATAAATAGCTCATACTTATACTAATAACCCCACTAAAAACATTGTGGTTGCAGTTGTGGTTGAGCCTGGTATGACACAGGAACCTCTGCCAGAGCTTGTAAGAAAATGTGGCTTCTGGTGACCTGGGGAAGGATAGTTGCAGCAATACCTCATAGCCCAAACCTAATCATGGATGTGTGAAAGTTACTCTCTGGCTGAGTGCAGACTGATGAGAAATTAAGGGTATTTTCATTTTCTCATGCTTTGTCCCAGTGGGGTAAATGGGATTAGAGTCAAAAATTGTAGACTTTTTTTCTGAGCAAATACCTCATAGAGTGCCATCCGTGTGTATTGACTAGTATTAAAAGTCAGAAAGCCTATAAGCAACCCACGTAATTTTTAAACATGAATATGTCTGTGTATCATGGTGATGAATACATGGTAGAGATCGTCAACATTTGGGTTCAGATCCTGTCTCAGCCACAGATTTCTCAAGGTTTATTTGCCGAGGAAACCAAATTGACTTTGTACATAATATTTCATCATTAGGGAAATTGTTTCAATTTTTATCTACATCTAAAAATGTAGTACTGTACTCAATACTTATGTGTGAATGACAGAAGTATAGGATCATTATGTTGGACTACCCACAATGGTAATAAGAAGAATCTACAGAATGAGCAGCTGTTGGTACAGCAGCAAGACAATCTTATTAGTTCAGATTTAGATTTTTAGGTGTTTAGAAATTAAAAATATATTTTCTTGTATTTTTACCTGACAATAATTATCATAGGAAACACAGTGTTAAATGTTTTCATAGGAATAATATTAATTACTTAAAAGAGCCTGGTTACTTACTAGGCACTCCAGTTATTCTTTCTAGTTTACACACTTTATTACTCTAGAGGATGAAGTCCAGAAACCCACACTTAATATTTACGCAGTCTCAATTGAAATAAAATTCCCAGCAGCTTCAGTAGGACTTTTACCTAAACCAGTTTCTGAATAAGCGCTTCACAATCTGAACCCTAGTGGAAATATGTAATCTGAATTTAAAAAGAATTGCTAGAAGTGTACAGAAAGCTGTAACATTCAGCAGCTGAAGAAGAGAATTCACAGAATCCTAGGTTTTAAATTATTAATTCCCATGAATTTGTTATCCTCTGCTTTCCTTCAAAACTTTTCATTGTGAAAGAGATTATTCTGCTTATGGGGTTTCTGTCAGTCAGAATTGCAGTACCCTTCCTCCAGCTAAGGAAACAGCGTGGTTTGGTTCCTTTTGGCTAACCAGTCCCCTTTTGCTGTACAACCCCAGTGGACCCAGGTTTGCTGTAATTTACTATGGGAGACGAAGCAGTCATCCAGGAATAAGGCTTCATATTTGTGAATTAAAAGAGCCAGGTTTTTTATGCTCATGTAGGGTGAGGACTCTATTTTGACTATATCCAGACGTTAAATGAGCTACTTGAGTAGTTAGAATTATGATAAATATTGTTGGGCCATATGATGAAGTTTCTGTATTTCTCATCACCAACAATTTCATGTCTATTTAAAGGTAGTATTCAATATCTGATCTTAAATAAGACTAAAGCAGAGAATTGTATAATATATATGTGGACTTTATTGCGAGTCTTTGACCTTCTATATCTTCTGTTTTCAAGCAGCACTGACTTGAATTTGCCTAGAAGAATGTTTCTTTGTGCTAATTACTTCTTCCCCCCCGCCTCCCCCCCCGCCATTAGTCTAATGTAAGACCAGTTTAATGTGGAATTCAGT
>JANHGB010029799.1:0-14010 GCA_026283785.1 Coracopsis vasa
AAGAAGTTCTTTACTGTGAGTGTGGTGAGGCACTGGAATGGGTTGCCCAAGGAAGCTGTGAATGCTCCATCCCTGGCAGTATTCAAGGCCAGGTTGGACAGAACCTTGGGTGACATGGTTTAGTGGGAGATGTCCCCGCCCATGGCAGGGGGATTGGAACTTGATGATCTTAAGGTCCTTTCCAACCCTAACTATTCTATGATTCTACTTAATGCCATTCAGTATGAATAAAAGTATCAGAATTTAAAATCTGAGTTGGGAAAATGGGGGTGTGGAAGGATAAAACTGGAGAGAACTGTATTTGGCTCAGTAAAAGTGGATAAAGAACGAAGTTTTTTCTGTTAACTAAAGTTAGAGTTTGAAAGAGGAGGATTGCTAAAGAAAAGGTTGTTGGAGTCCCTTCTTCATTATTTTTCCTCTTCCCTCTTCATTATTTTTGACAGTAAGATTTATATGTTAGCAGATTTAGGTAATTTAGCTGTGACATTTAGATTCTCCATTCAAATTTGAAGAACAAGCCCTTTGTGTCAATTATTTCCAAGTGCCTTTCTTCCCCTTCCCATCCAAACAGCTATTTTTGCACCGGTGTGCCAAAGGGGCAACTAGAAAATAAGAAAAGTCTGAATATTGTAAGAAAGCATGACTCACATTATCTAAGAATTAGCATTTGAATTTTATTCCTGCTCACTTGGTGAGAGTGAGGAGAGTGTCATTAGGGTTAAGCATTTTATTTGTCACTCTAATGCAGAAATTCCTCAAATCTGAGTAATAAGTCAGTCTGTTTCTGCTTGTCTACTCTCGTTTGAGCCCAGTTGGAGTGTAAAATGACTCAGGAGCAGCACTGGCTTCACAGAATTCATGTGATTTAAATACAAGGATGTAGAACTTAGTTAATACAGTTGGGCAATAAAGGTGTTTCACTGTCTGTAACAAAGACATAGTTATGAGATCATATAACTACAGCTTGTACATTGAATGGGTTGACTTGCTGTATCCTTAATTTTTCTGGAAGCATCATCACATAACGTTTGAGGAGGAAATGGCTGCAGATGCTCACTGAGAGTCACTGCTCTGCTGTAATCCTTCAGGCACTCCTGAATCAATGACATGAGAATATCTTGGCCCTAGATTGTCGTCTGTCTGGTTCCCAGTTTGGAGGATGGTAAGGTTGAGGACCATGCAAGAGCTTAGTACTCATGCAGCCTTTGCACTGATTACCACAGTGCCAGAGCACTTGGAGTCACTAGGAAGAGTTAGAAGCACATGCTAACAAAGCTCGTTCATCTGTGGTTCATCTTATCTAGCCTGCTAGGTCATTGGTTTAAGTTACAGAAGCAATGATATATGCTGTCTTAATTCCCTCTTAGCCTTAACATCTTATTATCAGTGTTAATCAATCTCTTTGTGTCGGAGCACAAGCTCCTTGAATACCAGTTCTTATACTTGTACACATATTTGTGCAATATTCTTTTTTTGCTGAGCAAACCCTGTGCAAAATATTTCATCCTTTTACTCTGCACCCCTTCACTCTGCACAGCTTTGATTGCCCCATATGTAAAGGTACAGACTTTGTGTAAAAAAAAAAAAAAAAAAAAAGAAAAGAAAATTAAAAAGAGGCTGTGATTTTTGGAAACATCTTTCACACCTTTCATGTTCTATGAATGCTCCTTAGCAGAAGATCTCAAAAGATATCAGCTGGAAAATATCTCTTGAAGTCTCAATTATTTTAGATAGCCACCTTTGCAGGTAAGTTTTCAGTTCCCGGCTTTTTGCTTAGCACCCTGGAAGCCTGTGGTCTAAACTGGAAAAAATTTGCCACGGCACAATGTTGGAACTGATGCCAAAACTACGTTATTTCTGCTGTGTTCCTGAAATGTTGCTGTTTTTTTTCCTCTGTGACCTGCAAAATTTGTCTGTTCCTTTGTGATAGTAGTGGAAGGCCAAAGTTGTTTTTTGGGTCTTTGGTGACCCAAAATCTGAATGCCATGGTGAGACTCCATATGATCCAGGTAAGATGCTGCTTTCTACCTGTCACCTTCCTTCTTGGTTATACTTTGCCATGTGTGATATTTTGCAAGCCTGAAGAGCAAATCCTTTACAGAGCAACATTTATTGGCTTTTAGAAAGAGTTTAGTTAATGCAAAGCCCTGTGAACAAACCTTTTTTGATGTCTCTTCTGTCTTGTTTATTCAGATTGCTGCCCAAGCTGTTTCTCCTGTCAATCATAGGATCGTTTAGGTTGGAAAGACCTTCAAGATCATTGAGTAGTAACCTAGTACTGCTAAGTACACCACTAAACCATGTCTCTAAGTGCCATGTCTACACATCTTTTAAATATCTCCAGGGATGGAGGCTCCACCTCTTCCCTGGGCAGCCTGTACTAGTGATTGACAGCCCTTTCGGTGAAGAAATTTTTGCTAATATCCGACATAAACCTCCCCTGGCACAACTTGAAGCCATTTCCTCTTGTTCTATTGCCTTTTAGCTGGGAGAAGAGACCAACACCCACTTCCCTACAACCTCCTGTCAGGTAGTTGTAGGAAGACATATGTCTCCCCTGAGCCTCCTTTTCTCCAGGTCAAACAACCCCAGTTCACTCAGCTGCTACTCATAAGGCTTGTCCTCTAGTTCCTTCACCAGCTTCGATACTCTTCTTTGGACATACTCCAGCACCTCAGTATCTCTCTTGCAGTGAGGGGCCCAGAACTGAGCACGGTATTCAAGGTGCAGCCTCACCAGTGCCGAGTACAGGGGGAGAATACTGATGACATAGACTGAAGAAATAAGATTTAAAACAACCACAGTGAAAACTCTTTGATAATCAAGTCAAGCAATGAAAAAGTATTATTCATGTACCAGGAGAAAGTCAGCAAAAAGATAAAGATCAAGATGCTTAAGTTGCCAATCAGAAACATAAAAAGAGGAGAAATGAGACATATCACTCCTGTTTTAAAGAGGTTTTTCGATTTTATATTTTATCTAGAAGTTCAACCTGCTAGGAATTAACATGCGGCCAAAATGTGTGCTGATTCACTACAGAGTGAAGATTATTTTCCTGTTTTCAGTAGTCATCTTTTAAACTTACCATTTGGGGACAAACTCTTGATTTTGGGGCTGTCTGGCATTTTGTTGTTTTTTTTTCAGGGGGGGTTGGGGTGGAGTGGGCAGGGTTTGATGGCTGGATGTCATGCCCACAGTATCTACTCTTTCTTCTCTTGTCATTTTTTATTTGCATTATGGTGTCAGTGGTGTAGTACTGTAGCACTGTATGAAGCGCAAAACTCATTGGGGATACTCATGGTAACTCACTGGCTGAAAGCAAAAAGGAGTGCATTTTCTGTCTGGTTTGAGGTGAATCAGCATTTTCTATATGAAATCAGGTTTGTCTCCTGTAACTTGCAAAGCATTGTAGGAGATGATGAAAGACTATAAGCAGAACCTTGTTCCCATTATGATATCCACATTCCAGCTCTTCTCCCTCAAATCTTTTTCATGTCATATTGTGAGAGGCATCTTGTAAATCTACAAGTGAAGAACAGGAAGAAGAGTTGTCATTCTGGCCTAGGAGACCCTCCTGGCTTTTTGAAAGATCCAACCAGGTTAGCACTGTGCTGTCATCTGGAACTATGATCGTGAGCCTAAAATCCCACTGAGAGGGGTCACAAAAATTCCAAGATGCTGATGGTGCTTGTTTTGAAATGATGGATCAAACCACTGAAATAGGGTGGGAAGAAGCAGATCAATATGTTCTCATTAATATTTATTTAACTCAGATTTTATTTTTTCCCCATCAGATTTTGATCCATATCTTCTGGCAAAGACATATCAGCTTCTTGTTTCCATGGCACTTCTGATCTCATCCTGGATGATGCACAAAAGCTTCTACTTCTTGCTTCTCCATGACTGAAACGTAAAACTTTACATTAAAAATCTGTGTCTCGTAATAGCTGCATGGAATGCTCTACCCAACTGTCAGTAATAAATGCAGAAGTTAACACAGTAGCAATCAGAGTAGTGCAAAGCATTGACTACAGTATGTATTTTAAGTTTAATCAGATTTTTCTCCCATTTTCTGAATGGAGCTTCCTGAATATCTTGGGGGAATGACCAGGTCTACAAAAAATCTGCAGAAAAAAACCAGGAAGTGGGCCAACTTCTCTCTTCAAACTAATGCCAACACATTAAACACACTTCCACTATGAGAGAGGCTATTATACACCCTTGCAGTTCAAATGACTGGATTCTTTCATTCAAATGATGCTCTGTATCATGCTAAAATGATTACAAAACTTGGTCACAGCAAGTCTCATCCTTCATCGGTGGCATGAAAAACCACATTAAACAGGGATATTTTGTCTAGACTTATTTCTTTCCAGCCTTCCTGACTTCTTAAAAATCTTACTAAACACTCGATTTAATGTACTTAGACTAATTGCTGTATCCAAAATAGTAAAGAATGTCTGTTACAGATAAAAAAGAACATATTAACTTTTTTCATGGTTGCCTAATATATTTTTTCTAGCTTCCTAATTAAAAAAAAAAATAAATCCTTTGTTTGTTTGTTTATTTATTTATTTATTCTGTTGCAATTCTTAACAGAAAGACCTGAAAGGCATATTATTTTATTCCAAGTGGGAAACAACTTTACCACCTCAATTTCAAAACCTATTCACAATTTCTATTATAATAGGAAAGAACATTATGTATTAGCATGATTGATTGTCTATAGTGTCTTGAAAAGTCCCGAAATCTTAGTTCTATGTCTGAATTAGTTTTATTATCTGGTCTGCTTTAGCAATAAACCAGTAAACCAGAACTGGGCTGTTCTGTGCTGCAGGTGAGAGCTTTTACCAAGGCTGACCAAAAGACAGTTCGGGAACCTGGAGATCTCCTGCTGCAAAGCCAGGAGTGATAAACTCCTCGGAAGCTGGGTTTGCCAGAGCTCCATGTCTTAGTTTCACAGCAGGGAGTAAGCACTCCAAAGAGATATAACTCAGCAGAGCTAAGCCTGATAGCCCACAAAGGCTTAACTAAAACAGGCACCTGGAAAATGGAGACAGGCAAATTAATGTTGGGACTAAGCTGTCATAAGGTCACAGAATAATTCAGGCTAGAAGTGTCCTCAGAGGTCAGTAGTCCAACCTCTTACTCAATGCAGCATCACCTCTAGGCTCAGGCCAGGTTGCTCAGGGTTTCATCCATTCAGGTCTTAAAACCCTTCAAGGGTGGAAAACACAACTGCCCTGGGCAAACTGGTTCGATTCTGTCCTCTTAGGGAAAAGGATTTCCCTGTATCTGGTAAGAACTTTAAATGGCAGACATTTGGGATCGATCCATTGGTGGATTCTTCATCTATTTTTACCTTCATGACTGCATATTTTTCTGGGAAACAAGGTTTTTCTCAAAGACAAGTTGTTATTTTCTGTATATCCATCAGTTCTTTATGGCCTTAATTTAACAACTAGGTGAAGAGACATGTTGTCATCTAGTTGGAGGAGCTGAATGAGGTGTTCCTGACAATAGAGGAATTGTTGTCTTTTAATTTAAATTTCTAAAATTATAGTAATGGAATTTACATGAATTGAAACCTCGGTTTGAAGAACTGTTTCATATCTTTCTATGTCTTTTGACCTTCAATACTTCTGAGACATTCCCATAATAAACAAGTGGCTCAGAAAAGAATAATATTCTCAGAAGCACATGAACAACCTAGTTTGTTTGCGCAAAACCATTAGAAAACCTATAGCTTTAAAAAACAAAACCAAAAAAGCAGCAGGCTTTGGTCTTTCATGTGATAGTAAAATATATGGTTTCCCAAAAAAAAGGAAGAAAATAGTGATGTTTCAAAAACTTGATTTGCTGAGTGCTACGTTTCACTGATACATTGGTTGCTCAGCTAGTGTTGCATGCTGAGCACCAGAAGAGCATCCCCATACTAGGGGTCACACAGGGGCATAGAGGTGGGTTTTGGTCTCTTCTGATGTTTTCCTTTCCTGCTACTGCCATTCTAACACGCAGTAGGGTACATGATCAGGGAAAGGGCCTATTGCTGGGACATATCATTCTTATAATGATGCATTTTAGGCTGTTTTGTACCCCTTGTTACCCCCAGGTTTCTGAGAGGTTCTATCTCAAAAAAGAAAAGTCAGCAAGGTCAAGTAAATTCAATGTGGACTCTTACTAGTCCATTCTGTACCAAGCCCCTAACCAGGATTGCAATGACATATGAGGAACTGAACTACCAGTGAAAATGTGAAAACTTTGTATGATCTGAACTAGAAATGTTTAATCCTTACTTACCTTCTTTTATCTGGGACTGCACATTTTACTCTGCAGATCCAGACCAACACTGATTATTCATCTAAATCTATTCATCTAATTCAGCTGGCATATGCATTCAAGGCCTAAGGTATAATTGTGGTCTGATTCTCCATAAGTGATGGTAGCATCCTCATCTCACTTGTTGGTGCTAGGGAGTTATACTCACACTTTGTCTGAAGTGCAGATGCTGCCTAATTACACAACACAAAGAGATTTAACTTTAGTGAAAATTTAGGAAGAAAAGAATCTTGTGTAATGCCTGCACAATTATGAAAAGGCTTTGTCTAGTTAAAAAAAAAAGGAAGCTTGAATCTGAATCTTATCCAAGGATTGTCTTTGTAAAAGAGCTGAATGAGCCCTCGGGTGGAGATAAAAATACAGATAAAGAGAAAACAAGTAATTGTTCATGGTAGAATAGAGAGATAAGGATCCATTTAGCATGTGCTTGTGTGGGCAGCTACAACCTGGCAGCTGCACTAGTGGTGTTTCCAATACTGAGAGTCTACACAGAAGCTTTGTAGCCCTCTTCCTGTGGCTATATTTTATTGCTCTGCTGCCTCTGAGGCTGTAATGGTTCCTTCTTACTCCTGTAGTGCATCAGGAGGTGTGCAATACCTGCCATATGGTGTGTCAACAATGACCAAACATGTGATTGGTGGCAAAAATGGACAAAACTGGGAGAACTTTGCTATTTCCTAGCAAGGGCTGGGCTGTAAATAAAGTTCAGTATGAAGCAGGAAAATTACTGATCCAATTAATTTCTTAGTCAGTGGTATCTAAGGATGTTCAAAGTTGACCCCTAGCCATTTTTTGTTATGCTTCCTGGATTTTTATTGTTCCTTTAATGTAGATCGCCGCAGTTATGATTTTCTTCTGTTGAAAAAATACTTTTCCTTCTTAAAACTGTAAAAACCAATAATCTTCAAAAGTATATTAAAAAAAATCTTTAACATTCTCAGTGGCGAGTTTAGACTTCATTGAAAAACTATGCTATTGAGAAAAATATTACCTAGGCATACCCAAATTTGATCTTTATTTTTAGTAAACATTGAAAATAATAACTTTGACTAAAATATAACTTGGGGGGTGGGAAAAGTTACTCAAGTTTTGCTTTATACAGGTAGCTTTTGATAAATATGTTTTCCATATGAATTTCTCTGTGGAAGCCCTGCTACAGATGAGGCTACAGATACATTGGTGTGAGCAGAGACAGCTGTGGTTTGGCTTCCCCATGCTCCAAGGCAGCCAGGCAGCTTTGGCACTGAACGGGCAATAAGCTGCAAGACTGAGTTGAAGGCTGTGACCTTGGACCTGTCTGAGCAGGCTCTTGCTCAAATGCAAAGTGTCAGGTGTGTTTGCACATGGCCAACATAGCACCAAACAAAAAGGTAGAGAACCACTACAATTGTATGAGGATTTTGAGATGTGTTAAAGAAGATGTCAGTAACTGCATTTAAAAATCTGCTGACAATCAAATAAGAATTTATTTCCACAGGCAGTAGAGTTCCTGTGATCTTTTTTGGAGCATCTGTTTTAGCAATGAAGTTCAGTATTTTGGCAACACAAGCAAATTTACCACCTAATGGTGATCTGCTAGAAGGCTGGAAAAATTCTAAGGAATACTTTTACTGTGTCTTTTGTAGCCATATCAAATGGTGATTAGATTTTGAAGATTAACCAGAGAGAGTAGTGAGATGTTGTGTTTTAAACAAGGCTGTAAAATTTTAGTGCTCCCTGGTACGGCTTGAACAACTTGGACCTGTAGGAAAAGGTTTTAAATCTTTTTGGCCAGAAGTAAAACACATAACTGAAGAAGATGAAGTTTGTATGTTATGGCTGTTAAGTGGAATAATGACATTTATTTTGAGATCTTGTTGAAGTTGCCTGAGTGATAAAATGCCTACAAAGGTTCTTTATGCAAACAGCTTTAGGTGAAGCTGTGGCGTGGGACTCCTTCCAAGCTATTTTGAAATATAAGGGAAAACAAAAACTGAGCATGGAAAAGAATAAGGCATTTATGTTAAAACTTCATCTACCCCAGGAAGCATTAGGAGAGTTAGAACATGATATTTTCTTGCTTCTGGAAAAGATGAAGTGAAAGATAAGAAAAGGCCTCATACGAATCTTATGTGAAGATTCATCATTATCAGCCAGGCTTACCTGAAATGAACTTTCCTGTTGTTCTGTCAAACCCAAATTTATTCCATGGCTGCCCTTTTCTAGTCTCAATGTTATTTATGCATGATATTATATATAAAGCACAAAGTCCAATGCCCTTTATGATCACAATAGAACTATTGAAGAGATGAAATATAAAGGATACCACAACACCATGTTTCCAGCCTTGTAATGATGTTGATGTGACAGTGGATATTCTGAGGTATTATATAGAAATTTTGCAAACATCACGGTCTTTTGAAGACTTTCTGTGATGCAGCTTTGGATGAAGATTTATCATTTTCATATAAAGATAGAAACTAAAGATAAACTGCTCTATCAAATCTCATAATGATATTAAATAGATAATTTGGGGCAGGCAAATGCCCTGTGAAACCTCAGCTGCACCACAGACTAATCTATATTTGCTTTGGAATTTTCCAGAATTTAATCTGAGTGCTGTGGATTTGAGTTTGTTCTTCTTCTGAGAAAGCATTCATGAGGAAAGTACTTTAACTCGTTATCTTATCTAATGTTCAGTTGATTTGGGGTCTTTTTACCTTTTGAAAAGTATCTGATGGAGTGCAGTGGTGAGAAATACAGAGTTCACCAAATCCCTTCCAAAGAGGTTCAGCCTTTTATGAATGCACGAAGAGGTCCACTGTGGTTCACCATAGTGGTTACCACTTCTTTAGACAACAAAGATTTAGGGAAGAAGTCACCATTCATACTAGTTCTGCTCACAGTATTGACGACTGCTCATTCTGCTGCTTTTTAGCCATAGATAACAGCTGAGTTCCTTGCTATGGGAGATGAAGATACTACTCCATTAGAAGATTTCTGCCATTTGGAAAGATGCTAAGCATTGAATGGAGAAAATAGGAATGGTTTATAATGCAAAGTCATCCAGGAAGCCTTCACATCACAGGGCAAAAATATAGATAAAGAATATTCCTGAAAGAAGGAAATATAATTAAAGTATCCATTCAGTTGGAAAAAAAAAAGTTGATAGCATGCAGAAGAATGAATCAGTGGAGAAACAAAAATTAGTAGAGAACGAATACTGTCACTACTGAAATCCATTCATTGAAAGTGTTGTTTGTATTCATGGACCAAGTGACTGTGTGTCAAAAGTCCTTTGGCTGTGCTGAGAAGTGAAATAAGGTATGTGACCAGGTACATCTCTTTGCACAATCCTTGTATCCTAGTTTTCAGAGGAACCCCCAGTGTAGTGAGCAGCTGTCCATCCTCTACTGGCAGCATTTGAACCTGCACACTGAGTTCCAGATGCCTGGACTGGACACTTGGACTTGAAGGAGGACCGTGTTACACACCAGGAGTGGGGTACTTCATAAATGTGTGCATTTGTAAAAGAAAGAGAAAACGACAGCAGAATGATGCTGGTTGAACATTATGGAGAAATTCCCTTTTTACTTTGATACAGCTATCACAGGAGTGAGGTGGCACCTGGAACTCTTACCAAGATCCTGGCCCAGAGGTCTACAGCAGACAAAGCTTCTGTGTCAAGAACATTTTCATCTCTGAAAATAGGCTGGAGAAAGGAAGACATATACCCATTTAGCTGGTAAGGCACTGAGATCAGGGCCAAGATGAGTCAGAGAATGTCCCCAGAGCTTGGTGGCCTGAGTTGCCAAGGGTTACTCTCACTGTCAGGAGCTTACAGGACTATTTCAGCTGATATTTATTTCTCTTGCTCACAGATGTGCATTAGGATCATAATTTTAAGGACTCTGAAAGAGCAGTAGGCAAAACTGTACAGTTTCATTTCTTATAATTTTATGTTTAATAAAAATGAGTTTTTTCATGCCTTATCCACTCAGCCTGTTCTGAGGTCTTATTTGGTTTTCATAACTGCACTCATGAAATTTTTACTGGTACTTGAATAAGCTAAGTTACAGTGGTACTTCTACTGCATTGTAGACTACAGTTATATGGATTGAACTTAATCAGATTAAATGAGCAAAGGAAGAGTCTGCGGTGCCAGACCACCTCTCATGAACTTTTGTGTATTTGTGCAGCTTATCTCTTAATTGGATTTCTAGGAGGAATGTTTGCATATTTAACCAGATTAATTTTTTTTCTTCTACATCACGGCCTCTGTTTTCTCTGTACATGTATAGAGCTCTGTTGAACACTATATATAGTTCTGCATTTGGAGAACATGGAGACAAACAAACCCTATGGAAAATAACAATATACAGAACATACAGTGTGACAAACTGTGTTACATTAGTACTCGGGTCATTACTATGTGACAAAACTGCTTCTGTGAATAGCTGCATTTTTCATTCTTCATTCATTGCACTGGGAAAGAATGACTGAAAATGATACTAGTGGGGCTGGATTCCCTCCAGCCAGCAAGGCCATTGTTTGCAGAACCTTACCAGGCACAGCACAGGGTGGCACTCAACCAAAGCAAGGCACTTGTAGGATTTATGCAAAGATGTGGAATTTTCCACAAACCAAGACAGGTTTGCGGTACAACAGGGGCATATTTTGGTAGGAGACCATAAAAATAACATCATGATGGGCTGAGTAACATTCAGCTAAGGTTAATGTAATTACCAGGAAAAACCCATTGCTAATTACAGACTGTCATGTCTTTTAAAGCTGTTATAATCACATTGCTTTCAGAAATGCAGCTGAAGCTCAGTTAGTGTAGTCTGCTCTCTGTGTGTATGTGACAACATGAGTCAGTTTGAGTGCCTCAAAGGTGGGGGACAGGAGCTTGGTAAGACCTAAGGTGCTTCTGTTTCTGAATACAAAGGGACAGGAGTAAAACAGAGAACTGGCGCAAAATGGAGAGAGTAAAGATTGCTGCAACCACTGCTTCCACTGGCTGGAGGTGGAGGTAGGCAATGGCATTGCCTCCCTCACCTCTGCCCATCACCCATGTACCCCCAGCCCTCTCAGCTTTCCAGAGCTTGGGCTTAGGGAAAACAGGCAGTAGAAGCTGCCTCCAACAGCCTTTAATACCTGCCTAATTCAACTCTTTAGGTACTTATTAAACACAATAGAGAGTCTCGTTCATGAAAAAAAGCATTTTTTCTGCAGTGTAAGACTTATTCTTGATGAATTAAGATCTATATAAAAAGGCTAAGCACAAAAAATGCATCACAAGCAAATGCTGTGGCCTACTTCTGAGCAGTTTTCTTGCAGTCCAAATGCTCCAATGCATTCCAAAAAAAGCGCATACCCAAAACCCGATGTATGTCTTTTGCTTTTACCTTGATCCTCCAGATGCAAAAAAAAAACCCAGAAGTAATCACTGCCAACACTAATAACAATAATATCAACATCAATAATACAATATTTTATAGTTCTTTTGTTATGAAGAGAGCCAGAGAGCAATTTCTAAATACTGGATGTAGGAGATAAACAGGAAGCCTGCTCAAAGTCCACCCTGCAAAAGGAGGTCTTGATTCAATGTGTGTTTGGTGGCAGCTGAAATAATGGAAATCGGTCCCTGAAAACAGAACTCTACAAAAGCCCGGACAGATGCTGAGACATCGAGGCACTGGGGTTCCTGTGGGAACTTGAAACTAAAGTGAGAGTTGAGGATTAACTGCTGTCTGTGAACTGGTGTCAGGCAAAAAGCCCTAAAGGGACTTGTTCATAGCTATGTCCCTAAGAGAGTGCAGGAAGCAAATGGGCCTGCTGGTCGTGGAAAAAGCAGGATTGGAGCTGTGACAAGAGGAGGAGTGCTCTCTGGGGTTTGATTCTCTCTGGTGAGCAGAAAAGCAAACCTTCTGTGTCCATACTTTGCAGATCCTCACTTGTGTGTGAGGAGATTCCCAATTCCATTGTCATCTCCTGATATAAATCAAATGCAAGGGACTACATATGTATGAACAAGACTTGGTTCTCTCCTAGCATAAGCTTCTGTTTGGTCCTTGAGTCACTATGTGGTCAGATTTTGGCTTGAGAGAGCACATTCTCTCTTCATAATTTTCCATACATTTTAGTAGGGTTACGGAGCTCCCTGCATTTCCAGCACTTATTCTGCAACTTACAGTTTTCTGAGCAGAAAACCGACTGTTAGCAATTACCCCCTTAGCTGGCTTCAGTTTAGCAGTGGGGGAAATGACTGGGAGCTCCTGGGAGACATTATGGTGCTTTTCCCCTCTCTTTAGTGGACTTCTTCTAATTGCTCTGCCCCTGCAGACCTCCCCAGGAAAGCAGCAATGGCAGCTTTAACAGAAGCAGCCTGTGAAACCTGTCATCCTTGTCCTCATAGCTGCCCCTGCTCCCAAGGGCAAGAGAGGCAGCTGCCCCTCTGACCCCTCTATGCCGTGGCCCTTGTCAGGGATACAAAGAAGGCATCTTTCTGGATTTATTGGAAAAAATCCTTTGCAGGATGAAAAGGCCAATTTAAATGACTCTCCAGCAGCTTTGATTAAAAGTAGTTGCTTGTGTACGGTGGTTAGGAAATGAAACATTAAATACTGGCTTTTCCCTTTCAGCTTCCTCATGGTTTCACTGCTCCCAGAGCTGTTAGATCTATCTAAGGATGAAAGTTTATTCTGATTGAATGCTGTGGTGGCTGCTAGAAGATATCTATGCTGATTTTAGTGGTGAGGCCCCTATACTGGAAAAAGCTTGCTCCTCGAGCACTTTCACACATCTCAGTTTGGTGTTACAGCCCCAGTTCAAGGGCCTTGTGGTAGTCTTTTTCAAACTTCCCCCCTTATTTCCAGATGAAGCCATTACAGCGCTGTCTGACATTCAGCTCTCCTCAGCTCCAGGCGGGGGAGCTGTAGGTGTGCGGCTGTGGGCAATCAAAGGGGAAAGCAAAGGCTGTGTGAAACGCTTGCCCTAGAAATCTTCTGTGATTCCAACAAGGTCTGTATTGTCCAGCCTTGAAACATCACAAATTAATTTGAAACATGAAAGTTGAAGTATTCTTTGTTCTCTATCAGCATGCACCACATCAAGCCTCTGTTTATTTGCATAAAGATAGCCTGCATTTTTTACAATACGCCTAATCAGAGCTTTCCGTGATAGGAAGTCTGATGTGTATCACACTGCTAGTTTGCCATCTAGTGGTATACTAAAAAACTAATTTTACATCGGATTTTGTAACTCCCAATGGAATATGCCTCCAGAACAGAAACACAATTTTTCTGCTAGTTGATTTTAGTAATCTATTATCAGAAGACAGCCCATTACTCTCTGCTCAGTGATCATTAATTCCTAGACTATGCCCTTGGTTCTCCAGGAGCAGAGACTGGTGCAGTGTGTGGACAACTTTTGAACTCCACAGAACTGCTGTATAGATTCAGTTGCTGCTCATAAGCTTAGGCCTTATTGCTTTCAGTGCTATCCTGGTCTTTAATGAGGTCACGAGAACAAAACTATCTATTTTTATACAAGTATAAGGAAATCAGCCTTGGCCATATTGACTACCATCAGTGGTCCACCTTGGCCTCCAACTGGGCGACTTGGAGACACACCATACATAACGCTGCTATCACCTTTGAGAACTCGCGCAGAATTAGTCTCGAGGAGAAA
>JANHGB010029800.1:0-40763 GCA_026283785.1 Coracopsis vasa
TTCACAGCATCACAGCTCATGTAACTGATGCAAATAAATCATCCCTTTATGACCACCATTAGCCAGGAAAGTTCTCCGAAATAAGAAAGCTAGATATTTCAGACTGTAAAGGAAATTATTACTACATTTGCCTTATTAGTAAGATTGTAGAATGGATGGAGATAATGGAGTATTTTTCCTACTCAAGGGAGTACCTTGGTTTTTAATCCTTGTCTCCTTGCAGTGGCAATCCTATTGCAAGCAAGAGTGGAGCAGTGAAGTAACAGAGCAATGAAACTGAACAAATTGTATTCTCCTTTAACATAGTGGGATTTATCCTGTTGCTTAGGAACATTATTACTTTCAGTCATCCCTCCAATGTCCAGTTTATATACAGTGACTTTCATTAGTGTGAAATATTTCTGACACCTTGGTTAGAGCTTTCAGTCTTTATTACACCAGATCCGTGTAATGTTTCACAAATGAGTTTGTTTTCTTTTATAAACTTTTTAAAAGGTCTTCCCATCTGGAAATACACTTGATGATAACCTTTTCAGGCTAAATTAAGATGAGTTCATTTTGTTAATTTTTTATTTCACTGGTAATGTGCTGTTTAGTCACCAGATAATGGGGCTTTTCAAAGATGATGAGAACTCATTATCCCAATCTTCTAATAGAAATGCACCTTATCACAGGTGCGTGACTGCTATTCTTGATTTAATTTGAGATCATGCCTGAAAAAAATACATTAAAATATGGTATCTTTGTTGTCCGTTGGGCTGCTTTATAATAGACAATGTCCAGATCATACGCTGAAGTCCAGATGTGTCCTGATTGTCCTCTACTTAGAACATAACTTTTAATAGTCTGAAATACAAGTTTAAATGTCTAATACAATAGTAATAATGAAGAAGATGTCAGATTTTATCCCTCCCTCATCTCAGATCTATTGAAGGACCAGACATTTTGTTGGAAGTTTATCTCTAATAGTGGTTATTCTTAGGGCTTTTAGTGCTTTGTACTTCTTACTTGTCCTGGTTTCAGGTGTAAGAGTCATTGTTTTCCTTTCTAGTAGCTGGTGCAGTGCTGTGTTTCAGCTTTAGTTTGAGAACAATGCTGATAACACACTGATGTTTTAGTTGTTACTAAGTAGTGCTTACCCTGACCAAGGACTTTTCAGTCTCTCATGCTCTGCCAGTGAGGAGGGGCACAAGAAGCCAAGAGAAAGCAGAGACAGGACACCTGACCCAAACTAACCAAAGGGGTATTCCATACCACAGCACTTCATGCCCAGTATGTAAACTGGGAGGAGTTACCTGGAAGGCCCAAATTGCTGCGTGGATCGGGCTGGGTATCGGTGGGTATTGAGCAATTGTATTGTGCATCACTTGCATTTATTATTTTTCCTTTCCCTTTTAGTTTTATATTCTCTCACCTTGTTATTTCCCTTATTATCATATCATATCATATCATATCATATCATATCATACTTTAGTTATCAGACTGTTCTTTACCTCAACATGTAGGTCCTGCATTCTTTCGCTTCTCCTCCCCATCCCACCCAGGGAGGGGAAAGGAAGTGTGACCTAATGGCTGAGTGGTGCTGAGTTACCAGCTAGGTCTAAACCACGACATTACTCTGGAAACTCAAGACAGAAAGACATGGTTAAACTTTTAATTTATTGATGGAAGAACTTGAAGCCATGCTAATTTCTGAAGAGGATATCATATAGTATGTGAATATAGCTGGAAAAAGATTTGCCCTCATAAGTCAGACACAAAATAGATCTGTTCTTTCTGAGCTAAGGCAGTTTTGGTGAAAAAAGCAGATTTTCTCTAGAATAAAGGTCAGAATGAAATTAGCCTTTTTGGGGAGGATGGCTCTGGATACAAGCAACTTAATTTCTTTATTGCTCTACTGATATTGTGCAATATGAAATTCTTAGTATTCTGGACCTTCAAGAGTTTTTTGAGGGACTTTTATATTTCCCAAGTTCATGATGCTGTGGGAACTAACTGTTGAGATAAGGAAAAAAAAAAAAAAAAAGGAATATTGTAATTATATTTATTCCAGTGAGTGCACATTGTGTTTTCCTGCAATCCTTTTTCATTTTATGGTATTTTCAAAAACTTCAGGAAAATATTTTTTAGAGGCAGTCTTGCTCCCCTATGGTTTGCTTAGAGTTTTACCAGTTTGAATTTCAATCAAAACCTCTCCCTTTACAAAAATGTCAATCATATTGCTATGACTGTTCCTGGTGCCATTAACTTCCAGTTGCTTCAGCTCTCTTGAGTACTGAAATAGAGCTATATGCTCTGTTAATTGGAAAACATTTCTGGACTGCCATGTTTAAAATCAAGCTCCTCATTTTTTAACACATTTGATTGATATCAACAAGTAGAGATCTATGAAGAATAAACACAAATTTTGATGGAGCCATATTTTAAATATATCAGCTGAGCATACATACGTATAAGTAAGCAACTTATCAAGATTTGCAACCCAGTAATTTGCTTAGCCTAGAGAATTTATTGATCTTTTTTAAGTGGTAGTACTTTTTCCCCCCTTTTTTTTACCTCACTTTTCCAGGAGTGAAAAGTCACCTCTATTTTATCCTTAGTAGACCTAGATAATTTATACAGATGTCCACTCCTTCCTAAGCACTTTATCACAATGAGTATGTAATAGGTGATGGACTATTTGTAATATTTTTCAGTTATTTGTCTTTATTTAATTAGTCTTACCACATCCCTTTAGTCTTTCAGAAAATGGCAAAAGATAAATGTTCTTACAGAAATAAATGAGAGACTATATTATAAAACAAGTCATATGGAAGGGGCATGTATTGCTGCACTACAGCAACATCTTTGATGTCTCTTTCATTTGCTGATGATCAAGCTGCCCCTGCTCTGAGCAAGTGTTTCAACCAGATGATCCTAGAAGTCCTTTTCAGCCTTTTTATTGTGAGGGTGATGAGACACTGGAACAGGTTGCCCAGAGAATCTGTGGCTGCCTCATCCCTGGAAGTGTTCAAGGCCAGGTTGGATGGGGTTTTGAGCAACCTGGTCTAGTGGAAGATGTCCCTGTCTGTCACAGGTGGTTTGAAACTAGATGATCTTTAAGGTCCCTTCCAACTCTAAGCAGTCTATGATTCCATGATAAGAACCAACCTTACATAATACAACATACCAGGCAAGATTCAGATGGAAGACCCTGGATTTATTTTTAAAGCAATTTCTCATTTGCCCAGTGTTTCTTTCTCCAATAACCCAGCCAAATCCTGATATTTACCTCTACATTCCTATTCTTATCCTGAACTCTCTGTAGACCAGGTTCCCAAACTCATGTTAACCTGCTGCACAGACTTCTCACACTCATCTTTCCTGCCTTTTAGAGCAATCGGCAGCCTCCTCCATCCTGGGCTTGTAGCTGTTTTATCAGTCAGAGCTTTGCCCTCTGCAAAATGAGCTCATTTAAGAGTGGGATAAACTCCTTCCCATATACTTCAGTGCAGGTTCTTCTGTGGAGACTATATTTCCTTGTAACAGAAATTGGAAGGCAGGGTGAAAAGGGAAGCAGAGGATACCAAGTATGTGATGCAGCTTGCCACGTTGAATCTCTATGCAAACTCATGGCACCTACGATCTCAGTTTGCAAGCATGAATATGAGTGCAGTAGTAGAGAGGTACATCTCAATTTGCAGTTGCAAGGTAGTGGGACACTGTAGGAGATTCTCTTACCTTTATGATACCAGACCCCACAGTGCCCAGGTTTTGGTTGGAGGGTAGCCTGTGGAATTAAATTACACACACACAAAAGTGGGGTTTTTTGCCCCAAGGATCTTACAATTTCAAATACTCTGTTTACAGCTCCTTATACAGAAAAAAACTATGCTTTTGGCAATATGCAAGTTAGATTTAGAAAGAGTTTCTCTATCTGTCAGTTTTTCCATCTTTTATCTCCAGAAAAGATAAGCTTTTGAGCTACATTGTAGGAAAGATCAGATTTCTGGGCAGTCCTAGCATCAAGAGGCCATTTTATTGCTCTTGGGCCTGCACTAGTAGATGTCTTCTTTGTGTGCATGCAGGAAGATCTAAATGATAGGATTTCACAAATCATATATGCCAACAGCATTTAATGTGATTTGTTCCATAAACAGGAATCCATTTACTTTCATTCAACACAATTGTTAACTCCTTAGAGATTTAAGGTTTTTCACATTTCTACAATATTCACAAGTCTCTCATCCTCTTTTTGGAATACAAATCTGAAGTGTGATTTGGTACTAATGGAAATAATTAATGCCTTTTTTTCTGCATACAATATGGTTTAATCCATTGAGACCCTAAAGAATTTTTAATAGATTGAGAAGACATTGATACCCTCCTACTAAAACCACAATATTCTTTACTGGCAAGCCATGACTAGTAAAGTGGACACAAAAATGGAGTTAACAGAGCATGAAGGAGCTGGTTATTTGGTTAAGCAGAGTTAGTCCAAGACTGGAAAAAATCTAAATGTATCTCTGTAATTTAAATGGTATCTGACTTCTGTAGGAATCCTTGTGGTTATTCTCTTCTGGGATATGTAAGGCCTGAAAGTTTCAGGAATACCCTAAGCAGATATGAATTGCCAATGCCAATAGAAAGTTTTGCATGAGATATGAAAGCTAAACATCTGTGTGTGAGCTGCCACAGGCAGGACACAGGAACAACCACAAAACCATGGATGAAATGCAAAGAGTAAATTTATTTCTGTTACCTTGTGAACTGGGGGATGCCCGAAGCAGCACCTGGGCAGAGGCCCAAGGCAGGAGCACAGGCACCATGGAGCTCAGTCCAGGCTAGAGAATCATCAAGCCTCATGTTTTCACCTGTATTTCAGGGATTCATGCAGTTGTGATTTCCCAGTGTGCTCTGATCTTCCTAGAGTAGGGCAGGAATCTAAAGCATGTTCAATAGGGTGCTTCAAAGTCTATCACAGGCCTATGTTATTAAACACAGGTGTTCTACTTGTCCAATACACAAGGCCAAACAAGAATTAGCAAGATATATGTGTTTCTCAACACCCCTGCTGCAAGTCACTTGATCGTGTTTACAATCCTCCTCACCAATCTTCCATTATTTATGACAGTCTGGGTGAAGGTCCAAAGCTCTGTGACAGGAGCTGTATCATGTAATACAGAACACATAAAATGGTGTGCTTAGTGTTATTATGCCTAAAGCATCCATAACTTTCCCTGAGCACCTGTGTTTGCCTTCCATAATACCACATGCATGTCATAAAGCTAGAGAAGTATTAACTTTCACTTTAGGTTAACTAGAACGTGTGTCTGTAGTAGACAAAAAGAAACTGAAGAAGCTCAGCTGTTTTAGGGAAATACATTTTGCACTTTGCTATTGGCACTTTTATATCAACAGTTGCATCCGGTATTTTCACCTACAATTATAAACCTACCTTCTAATTATGATATTCTTTCAGTTCTGGGACAGTGCTTTAAAGGAAGGGATTAAAAAGTCCACCTTTGAAGTCTGTTAATTTTATCTCCTCTTCTATTTGATCTAAAAATACATCAGATCTCCATAAATCATTTCTCTTTTTTAATAGACTTATTTTTAATATGTAAAAATGTCTTACAATCAGCAAGATTCGATCATGCTTCTTAACTGTAGTTTGATAGATAATAGCTAAATTCAGTCTTGTATTCTCATATAGCTAGGCATGCAAACATTTTAACCAAAACATGATATTATCATTTTAACTACTTAAATTTATTGCTAATATTGTAAGTCTATATTTTATTATTTCTTCTTGAGTTTTATGAAACAACACAAAATAGCCTTTAAAGAAAATAAATCCTTCAAATGCTTTAGCTATTTTTCTATTTGATCCCTGCCTCACTATCTTTCTATCTTGCTTTCTATCTATCTTTCAGGTGTCCCAGAGAGGTTGTGGTGTCTCTGTCCTTGGAGACATTCAAAAGCCATCTGAACTTGGTCTGCGAAATAATATCTAGGTGGCCGTGCTTGAGCAGAGCATTGTACCAGGTTATCTTCAGAGCTCCCTTCCAGCCTCAACTGTTTTGTGATTCTGCTAGTAGGTAAGAGTGTTTGGAGCAATAAGGTCTACTTGTACTTCTATTCTTTGGACATTTCAAAACCATTTTTCCATCTTTTTCATAATAGAAATTTATCAGTTAATGTGCTCCTGAATCTTTTATATTTGTTCAGTATGGTTTATCCATTTAATATTTTTTGGTCTTCACAAATAGTAAAAAGCATGCATGTTTGCCTCAAGAATTGTTACTGTTGGATCAATTTCTGTGGTCCAGATGTTGTGTAACTTGTTCATCAGAGAGACCCTACTGATTCTTACTCTTTCTGCTTTCAGGTTATTGTCCATTGTTACCCAGCTCTGTAGACAAAAAAATGTCCAGTGTTTACTTCATGGGAATTTTGGACTTCCTGTTAAAAACATTGATCACAAAAGGAATGGTTATAATGTTCAAAACTTTATTTCTGTCTCCTTAGATCTACACTTTGTGCTTTCTAAAAGTACAGAAACTGGGAGAAGGTTTACTTAATATTTGCCTACAATATCTAGGTGTCCTGAGACACCTTGGAGGGGAGGAATGAGAGAGTGGGTAGCTGCATGGTTCTTGGTTTCCATCTGGGCTTAAACCATGACAGTAGGTCTTTAAACATCTAACTCACAGTTCAAGGCATTCGATGTCTTTTCCTTAAAGTCTTGTTCTTACAATGTATTCAACAAGTAAGAAGAATTGTACGGTTTGCTTTTTATTCTTGTCAGTAAGTCATACATTGGTTTTGGTTTGAGAGTGCACAAAATACACTGTTTTAACATAGAATTTTTTGCCTGCTCTGTTGGGTGTAGGTGGCAATGGTAGTTTCCTACTACCCATTACCCAAGATAGTAATGAAATATTTATTTTAAGCTGTCAACAAATTTATTTTCTACAAGTGAAGTCTACTTTGTCTGCAGTGGTAGCTGGTAAATGATCTCCCCATCTTTATGTCTGCCCATGAGTGTTTTAGGCCTTCCTGTTTTCTCCCCATACCACACAAAGGGGAAAAGTGAGTGACTAGCTGGGTGGACATTTAGCTGCTAGCCAAGGTTAACACACCACACTCACTAACATCATTTGTGTTCCACAGCCAGTCATTATCCTCTGTGCATTTTCTGCAATAACAAGAGTTTTCAGGAACAACACAGGATAATAGTGATTAGCATTTTGCATTTCACTGTATCTTCCTAGGACTCTCAAAACACTATTTATTCACTGTTTAAAGTCCTGTATCTGACACCTGTTGATTCATTTCTTATCTTCATTTCTTTCTTAGGAGTTTTTTTTTGGTTTTTTGTGGTTTTTTTTTTTGGGGGGGTTGTTTGTTTTTTTGTTTGTTTTTCTGTAATATCAACCTGCTATGAACTTTTCCTGGTAATTGCAGTTATGTTCTGCTAAACTGCTTAGTAGATTTTGACTCATCTTCCTTCTATGACACTGGGACAGTTAAAGTTGACAAGATTTTGTATCCAATGCATTACTACAGATGCTTGGTCATTTCTTTCAGATTCTGAGGTCAGATTCTCCCTGCTATTTTTCCTTGGCCATGCAGCTTCATGCATATTTTTTTACCAGCTTCAACTATTTTTTATTTAATGAAAAGAAAACAAAGGCTGCTGTAAGTGAAGGATCAAACCAAGGCATCATACTCCTAATGGTAACTAGTAAATGTTTTCAGAAAGAGTGGGCACAGTGACCATTTCTCTAGTACTGCAATTCAGTAATCAACAGTTTGGGAATTAAGGACCGGGTGATTAAACTGTCACTATTATAATAGCTACTCGTGAACTTAAAATCTATGAATTCACCTAAATCTGCTCTGTACGTGCATACTCCTTTTGTTTCCATCAAATCTGGTGACAGTGTTTTCAGCGGTTGGATTGCACACTACATAAGAAAGCACTTTGTTAAAATGTTGCCAGGTTATTTCAGTGTCTGTCTCTGACAAACAATCAATCACTTACTTCCTACTTATATTCTTAACATGGCTGTGCTGTAGATGGGATTTTCCCCTACTCTGCTCCTGCAATTTTTGTGTTTCCTGGATTGATCTTGGATTTGCATGATGCTTGCTGTACTGGTGGTAGGACCCATTGCAGTTCTCACTGCTCTGTTGGCCTATCTCTGATGTTGTGGGGCTGTGCTCTGTTAGTGAAGGCATTGCCATCATGGCTGCCGTCAGGTCCAAGCTTGTGTTCCACTAGGTAACCCACTGCACTTGCTGCTTTCTGATAATGCCTACAATTGAATGGTTTGCATTATATGATCCAATATCATGATGTGCATTACACTGTATCTATCACTATTGAATATTTATTTCAAAGTCATTTAGAAGGAGAATGCTCCACTCATTCTAATGGGAATTAAGAGGCTGCCTCTTGTTCATTATAATGTTTTAATTGTTTTAGAGTAAGCTGTCAACAGGCATGTTGCAGGACCTGGATTTGTGCATGAGGAAGGCAGCAGCTTCATGTTAGAACAAGTCTGAAGAATCAGTCCTCTTTCTTATGTGTCATGGGGGCTGAGTTAGAAGGTTTTAACTCAATTTTAATCTGAAGTCAGCTTTGCTTTCTCATCAGCCTTAGCATTCCCCATTAAGAAAACACACATAAAGACAAATATGCGGCTTTCTGGAATGGAACAGGAGAAAGGAAGTCATACTTAACAGATATTATTTCTTTAATTTAATATAAATTTGTAAAAATATATTAAGCATCACAGCAATGATAGTAAGTACTAATAAGGACTGAAATGCAAAAGAATAGGAAGAACTAGATTATGGATTTCCATGAAGCTCTTGGGAGCAAAGGGCAAGGGATAGTTTTAGAATTAGGTAAGAAGCTCAGGAAATTAAGTGGTGTATGGCATGAAGATGTGTAAAATCTTCAAAGGAGTATGAGACTTTTCATAAAGTCTATATACCTTAAAGGATATAGCACTGTTAATTTCAAGGGGAGCCTGTGAGAGATGAATTTCCCATATGAAGAGAACTCCAAACACCTGAACAATAATAGCATAAAAGAGACAGAAAAGCCAACTGTGATTTCTGATTGTGACTCTTGTAGAAACAACAAGAACAGAACAAAACAGAAACTGCATCCTCCATTCCTTATTTTTATTTGCATTGTGCTCTTTTTCCGTTCACTTGCTCCACATATTTTTTCCTTCTACTTGTTTGGACAGTGGCTACCTAGTGAAAACCTTATATATCTGTGCCAACTGTTCTCTAGTGTCTATTCTATACTTCCTGTTAATTTTTACATGACAGCTGCAATCTGTTCTCTTTAAACTGTTTAACTAGCACAACTCAAATAACCATTTTTTAGCCTCCCAAAAAATATTCAGTATGGATGCAGATGCATAGTTATAGAGGCAGATAGCTGGATCTCCCAAGTCCCAAACATTTTCATATTTAATAGTATATTTCAAATAATTAGAGTAGGAATAAAATGAAAGCATGAATTCTTGTCTCCTAATACCAAATACCAATGATTTGACTGTGATGAATATCCCTGGAATCACAGTCATAATAAAAACCTGACACTGTTAGTAGAGTTAGAAAACCACTCATCTGAAGTGACTTTGTGCTGTCAGCTGGGGACCTTTCATTGATCATAAGTCCAAATACATCATATCTAATACACAGAAGCAGGAGAAAATGCAGTCATTCTGGTAATGAATAGGACAAAGAAAAACCCTAGAAAGCTTATAGTATGTGCTTCTGGCTCTTAAGTTCTATTATTTGAAATGTAAAGCATTAATAAGTCAAAAGTAATAAATAAAAGCAACACCATAAAGATTTAATGAGATAGAATTACAAAAGTAAAGAAGGAAACAAGTGTTAATATCTTATTTAAATCCTGCTGTCATTTTATTTCCTCTAGCAGTTCCATTCAATGGTTTTTTAATGGCCATTCACTTTTCAAGCTCTCTAGACAAAATGGCCATAGTGAGGATAGTTGGTCTAGTACAGGTCCTAAAATTACACTGCCTGTATTTTGATCAAATTGCTCAGGAAATGTTATTTGTATTCCTGTGCTCCGTAGATTTCTTTCCTATCGGTGGTGTCCAAAACTGACTTTCTTGTTTTAAATAACAAATTTAGTTGAGATTAAGAAAGTGCAGCTTAATGAAGAAAATAAAAAAAAAATGGCTATAAACCCCAGTCTGTCACCTGGATCTGTTCTAAGTAGCAATAAGACTAATGGCATTAAAACTCTTACAAATATATTTATATTGCGAAAAGTTTAATGATATTTTGTAAAGTATTTAATAGTAAAAAGAAATGTCTTTTTTAGTTAACTTAGTATCAGGAGATCATAAAATGAGTTCAGTAAGTTCTGACAACTGAATAGAAAATTGTTAATATTTAAAAAAATCAGTTAATTGTTCTAATCCTAGTGAAGATAGCACTTTATGCTGTGATAGGAATAACTTACGATCTCTTGGCCCCTAGTATAACAGATCAGAAGTTACTTTAAAATGCAAGTAAGAACACTGAGAAACTGTCTGTCTTGGTATAGCAGTGCTGTTCTGCTGGACACTGAAGGCATATGAACATTCAGTAGTCATTGTAGATAGCAGAAAGTAATTTCAAGTATGACCTTCATAAATTTCAAATTTACATAAGTGGTAAACAAATATATCAGTCATGATAAAAATGTGTTGGGTTTTATGACCATTTCTAGGTCTGACATGAGTGGTCATGACAGAATTGAGAAAATAGGAGCTAGATATTTGTGAAGTAGTAGATGTGCTATTGCACGCTTTAAACACATAATGTGCTCTGTTTTGCTCTGTTAATGAGTGGCACATTTGATACCTCCATCAGCAGGACTAAAAAGTAGTTACTGTTTATGAACATGTCTGTAGTGATGATTATAATTCACAGTTAAGTAAATGAAACCTTGTATGGGGAGTACTCCTCAGAGCTTTCATATAATAAGCTTAAAGAAACAAATGATACCTCTCTTTTATATATAGGATACCAAAAATATGAAAAGTATGACTTCATAAACTCACATTTGAAGCTTGATACCAAAAAGAAGGCAGAGGTAGGAATGTAAACCAATCCTTCATGTAGGAAAAGATTTTCTGCAGCACATAACCACCCTGTCTTTCTCAAGGCAGAACATAATATTCATAATCAGTGACTACATTTTCCTAAATTATTTAAAAGACTCATTAAGGCAGTTTTTTCATTGTTGGAACAAATAAGGACATTCAGCTCACTCAGGAGCACTCTCGTCACAGTAATGCTTGACAGGAATATCAGTATATATATCAAAGTGAGTTACTTGAAACATCCTGAACTTTGGGATAGGGGAAAACAAGGAGAAGATCATAATCGTTCATGCAGTAGCCCCACACCCTTCTCTAGTTTACAGCCAAGAGTCTTCCAATTCAGTACATATTATATTGATGATATACTAATAAACTTGGGAAGGGCTACCACTTTGTGGTAATTAAATCAAAGGTTAGTTACATCCATTTCAACCCATAAATGGGTGTTACTCACCCAACAATGTGTGCACAGTCATAGCACATTGCAGAATTTTGATTAGGTTTTTAGATATGAAAATACTGCCTGGTTTTATGATACCACTCATTATTCCATGCTGAGTATAAAATAAGGTTAAAATATACACATTTCATGGCAAGATATTTGTCTCTAGGAGCCAGATTTGGTGTGAGATTTCAAAGCATAAAAGCTGAGTTTACAATCTACTTACAGTTTTCTTGTAATAAGATTTTCAGTCTTTCTCTCCTTTTACTGTCTTAATTTCTAACTAGCTTCAGTGTTTCTTTAACCTCTTCCTGTTCTTTTTATCAGATTTTAGGTACTATGAGATGATTCAGGAGAATAATGTCTGGGTGAAAGACATTTAATATGTTATTTATTGACCTCTTCTCCTTTGTGTTAGTTGCTTCAATCACTTCTGATAGTTTTCCTTTTCCACCTCTGCATCCTGAAAGAGTAAATCATCAGTCCATCAGCACAACCTGTACTACTTACCAGCACTTACTAAGACCACCTGGATCATCTGTCTCAGCTGAGATATTCCTTCTGTAATTTTGATTTTCGTCAGAAGCTGTCATGTTCTTATCAAAGAGCCACAAGTTCTCTTCAAAATAAATGTGATGTTGTTAATATACAGGTCTATTCATCAGCTAGGGAGGGTCAAGCTTGATAGTCTGTAAAACACTTTGGTCTCTCTGTTTATGAATATGTTTCTTATTCAATTCCCTTAGGACTTAGAATCTGGGCATTTATGAGGCCAGAGGGACTGTTAAATTATCTTCTCTGACCTCCTGAGGTCCTATTCTACAAACAGTAATTTTTGATAAAAAATAAAATTCAAGGAGGCCAAATAAATTTTCAAAGATAGGAAATAGTTGCAGACATATTAAAAATATATAAATAATCTTTTTTTAAAAAATAAAATGTTAATTTAAAATGTTTTTAAAAGAAGATATTTAGACTCTTAATTTCAAAATTGAAAAACCCTTTATTATGGTAAGAACAGAAAGGAAAAAATGAAGAGTTTAAACACCAAGATGTTTTGACTGCTTTGAATTATGCACTTTGTATTGTCCATATTCTATGTTTCTAATGTGTGTGTGTGTGGATATGTAGGAGAGATGAAATCTGTTCAGTTTGTCATAGGAACTCAAGTCAAATCACAGGCAATTATACTTCATTTAATTTGATTAAATGACAGATTAAAAGATGACTGATGTTTGATTACTCTTCTCAGAGATGTTGTTTGTCTATTATACATTTGAGACATCAAAAAGCATTCACAGCTTCCTTCTAGTTTGTTACAGTGATTAATCACCCTCACTGTAGTGAAACTTGTACCCGGCATATTATTCCTGTTCAGTTAAATATATGTATGTGTATGTGTCTATGTAACGAACATAGTTACTATGTTTAGTTTCTAACCCATGCTGTTGTAATGACCTTGAAACTTTTTACTAATCACAACAGCACTTTTATCCATTAGTTCTTTATTTGATTCTAAATCATCTCAGTATACTTGTTGACTGTTAGAAATCCTTTCAACAAAAGAGTGTACTTAGTATCTGTCATGGTTTACTGTCCTGAACCCAGGGCAGTATCCCATTCTATTTCCTCTTTATAAGTGTAATTCCTCTTTTACTGTAGCATTTTTCTGTCCAAAACAATAAACGCCTTAAGATTTTCTCTAGAAAATATGACTGCTGATTATACCTTACTTCTACCTTACCCTCAGAAATTTCCAATGCATACTTCATTTCATAGTACTCAAACTGATAAAAAACTGAGTCTGAATTCCAGTTTGTCATTGTTCCATCTTCTATTCCTTTCCTCAGTTCCTCAGAAGAAGAAAGCAAAAATGATGAAAAGGTAATACTATATTTACTGGGACACTGAAATTCCTGTGCCTGTTCCATACTGAAAATCTAGTGTAACTGAAGACAAAGGAAGATTGGTAAACAGAGTGACTTCAATGTAATATTTTTTGTTTTCAACTTCTTTTTTGCAATAATGACATGAAATTAATAGATATTGATTGTTCTTTTGTATAATTTCAGAATTGATTTTAATGTATTTTTTATTTTTTGTTATTCTATTCATTCTCTTTTGGAAATTGTAACAGATAATTTCCAAATCTTGATGTTCTAAATGTCTGAATACTTTATATACTACAAAGACAGAATGATGTATGCTCTATTGATGGTTTGATGAGTGCAGAAAGATCCATGACACACCTTATGGCTTAGATAGGTGTATTCTTCATTTTGAAAAAAACTGACTGGATGGCAGAGCCCAAAGAGTAGTGGTAAATTTTGTCACATCTAGTTGGTGACCAGTGGTGTCCCTCAGGGCTTAGTATTAGGTCTAGTCTTGTTTAATATCTTTATTGATTATCTGGATGAGGGGATTGAGTGTACCCTCAGTAAATTAGTAGACACCAAGTTGCACAGGAGTAATCTTAATGATTTTAAAGGTCTTTTCCAAACTAGTTGATTCTATGCTCTGTGGTCTAAGCTGTCTAAAAGTAAGACAACTCTCACCTGGTATTGCTGCATGAGAACAACACTGTGATCTCAGCAGGGCATATTAGTTTCATCACTGTGCAGTTAAATGTTTTTGAGGTTGCAGCAACTGCCATGAAGAATACTCTGGCCATGGCCGAAGTGTGGCTGAGCCTGCCTGTAATTTATTTTGTGTAGATGTGTCCTTTGACTCTGTACACATCTCATCCCTTTAAATTGCTACAGAGATATATCATCCTGCTGCTTCCAATTGTATATTTGTGAAGCAGCTTTGGTGCTTTTTAGCTAAACAATTCTGTATGGTCAAGAAATATCTTCTGTTTTATTGCTTCATCTTTAAGCTGACCTCGTGCCTCCGAAATGTGGTGTATTGCAGTATTGGATGAGGTATTTGCAGAGTTTCTGCTAAGTAATTGCATCCCACCCTCCTTAGCGCTCAAACTGCAAAACCAGTCCCTTCCCATTCCTGCTAAAATCTGGAAAGAAAGAGGTGTGGGTTTGACTTCTGGGTTATTTGAGATGACACGAAAGATAGAAACAAACTGTGTTCAAGTTTCCTCATACAGTTTGCATACATACAAGAAGTAATATACTCCCACAGGAACTTGGCAGGCCAAATATTGTGTGTTTCTGGATTATGGAATGGTAAAGTATATGAAAATTAATATTTTCTTCCATTCTTTACCATGTCCTTGTACATCAGCTGCTCTTGAAAGAGTTGGCCCTCTAAACATGTCTCTCAGCTGCTCTTCTTTCTGTTTAGAGGGCTTTATAGATGACTTAGAAATAATAAAAAAAAAATAAAGAAAAAGAAAGAAAATTCCTAACTCTATCAAACACTCTAGCTCTCCGATTACCAGCCTGACTAAAATGTGGTCTCAGTTTTCAGTATCATTGCTTTAAAGGACAGTTGTTATGATTTAAACCCAGCAGGTACCCAAGACCCCAGCTGCTCACTGACACCCCCAGAGTGGGATGGGGGAGAGCTGTGGAAGACAATCAGAAAGTGATTGTAAAAATGTGAAAACTTATGGGTTGAGATAAAGACAATTTAATAGGTAAAGCAAAATCTGCACATGCAAGCAAAGTAAAATAAGGAATTAATTCACTGCTTCTCATCAGCAGACAGGTGTTAAACCATCTCCAGGAAAGCAGGGCTCCATCACACACAATGATTACTTGGGAAGACAAATGCTGGAACGTTTAAAATCCTTCCCTTCCTCTCTCTTCCCCATCTTTTAATGCTGAGTGTCACATCATACTGTGTGGGATAATCCTTTGATCAGTTGGGGTCTGCTGTCCCGGCTGTGTCCCTTTACAACTTGTGCACCCTCAGCCTACTTGCTGGTGGGATGGAATGAGAAGCAGAAAAAGCCTTGACTCTGTAAGCACTGCTCAGCTATAATGAAAACATCCCTGTTCTGGCTACACTGTTTTCAGCACAAATCCAAAACACAGCAACCTGTTAACTACCATGAAGAAAATGAACTCTACCCAGGCCAAAACCAGTAAAACAGCGCACTACTAAAATCTGAAGAAATGAAAGATTTTTATTGATCCATGAATTAAGTGCATTTTTTTCAGTAATTGTTGAGAAATTTTTACCTTTCTTTTTTTTTTTTTTTAAAGTGTTGTGCATCCAATTGTATGCAATTGATGTTCATGTACTTTTTTTGTGTTCAGTTAATTATCTAGCATTATATCTTTCTTAGTAAGAAAAAATGTGGTGTATAAGAGAAATTTTGAAGGGAAGGTAACAGCTGAAGACATCTACTATGTAATGTGCTCTTTCATTGGCAAATAACTTTTTTGCTTACTATTGGGAGAAACATTTTTAGAGAAACAGTAATTCACATACACATGCACAAACATATAACTCTCAGGTAACTTAACATTGATCCTGCAATTCTTTGTGTGAGTTCTGAATCTTTTGATATCTATACGTAAAATTAAACAAACCTAAGATTCTGATAAAGAAAGTGTAATATAGAGGAAACAAACTATTTTTACTGGGCAACATTTTAATAGGTATGTCAATAATTAAAGTTAGCAGTATACCTCACCTTTTTCTTGCCTAATTTTCCAACTAATGTGTGACACATGTAAGAAAAGGAAAGCACCTATCAGTTGGTAAGTATAAGAAGAACAGTAATGAATTCCAATTGTATTTTTTAGTTTTCATCCCAGCCTTTTTCTTGCCACTTTTACAATCTTAACTGTATTTGTGTCCTTTCAGTGGAGTAAAGTCTTGCAGGTCACTCCTTCAAGCTGCAGTTCATGAACACCTTCCCATTTGAATCAATTGTTTTCTTCCTTGAGGATGTGAGTGTTTTAGAAATCTGTGCTTAATCCCTGGAGATAACTAGGATTACTGGCATAGTGACTGACAGCTGTCTCAACAATATATTTTGTCTAACAGTAAAGATTGGGGGACGAGAGATGATTTTAAAATATCAATATTTATGTGTCTCTGTCATATCTGAGATATTACGATCTTAAGAGTGAACCTGACAGGTTTAGCGTGTCAGGAACCCATGGGTTCCTGTGTCCTGTGCTTTCTTTTCCTGCTGACTTCCCTGATGAAAAGTTGTGCTTTTAATAACCGTGCATGAATTTATTCATCCACCTAGCAGTGTTTGAATCCTGAACTTTATTCTGACTACCTTCCTACAGCATATTGAGCTAGTTTGCAGGCTTCTTAGAAGAACATAGTAAACCCATGAAATTCTTTTGCTGGCAGTGTCCCAGGACAGACGTAAAGTGTTGGCACCAGATGGCAATCTGACAAGAAACCTTCTGCCTAGTAAAGATGTTGCTACTTTGGCGGATCCCAGTGGCGGTTCTTCTGACCACATCACTGATAACAGTGTAAGTATACATTAATAATTATGAGCCTTCCTTGAATGATAAATAAATAACATGTCTAGGATGAGTACCTGTGTTTTCAAGAAATGTAATTAAAAAGATCAGTAACAAAATTCAGAGGAACCTTGACTACACTGTCATGAACAACTCATGATTTTGTTTACTAGTGTTACAAAATAAATCAAGAATAAAAGTAACAGGAGAATGCAGCATAATGTGACATTGCAGATGGAAATTATGGATATTCTCGTCCAAAATGTCACTTGCATTGAGTATTGGAAATGAATGAATAATCCAGAAGAATATAAAACAATTTTGAGGCTTAATCAACAATTCTTTTTTTTTTTCTTTATCAATAGTTCTGAAAATTGCCTGATTCAGTACAAACTGATTGTTCTCTGTGCTCTGTTCTACTACAGAGCATAAAAGAAATCCATGTGGTATTTATTTCCAGGTTTGACTCTACTAATGGGTAATACAGACCTGAGAATTTGCAGTGAGTGAGTGAATTCCAAATCCATCGCATAAAAGATCATGTCAAATACGCGAATATTTTCAGTCACTGAAATTCAGCCAATTTTTTATGTAAGATTCAGCTAGGTTAGTTCTTAAGAGGTATATCATGTCTTAAATTAAAATTTTAGTGTGACCTTAAACGTTGAAGTACACTTAGCTTTTGTGCTACATCTGTGTTTTGCCTGACATGGTCACACACATCTTTTCAAAAGAATAACTAATAGAATCTTTTCAGCCACACACACGTTTAATATACTTTAGAAAAAATAGTAGCATGACTGTTTGGAGACAAAGTAAATTTTTTTTTTTACCCAGCCATTTAATTAAAAAAGATAGTTCTTACTTCTCTTTCTTATATCTTTCTTCATTTCACAACAGGTGGTAACAAGAATTGTCAGAACAGTCTTTGTATGTATTTTTGTAGTTCATTTCTTCAAGTAGTTGAGGCTTATAGAAAGCAAGTGACTAGGAGAAACTCCTCTGGGTAAAGTGTAAATATTCATTCATGTTAGGAAGAAAGCCTATAAAATTTCTTGCAAACTCTTAGAAGCAGTATTTTTTATGCTTTCTCTTTGTAGACAAATTCAGGTGGGTTTGAGTTGTAGAAGACTGCAGATGGAGAATGGAAGGGATTTTTGATCTCAGAAGCCTACATGGGTGTGAAGAGAAGTAGAACTTCCATGTGTTTTAGAGAAATATTTCTGGAGAAATTTTTTTATTCGTGGACTAGTTATGTTGAAAGTGAAATCTTTCAGACAAAACTTAATGTTCATGATGAATAGGAGAATGGAGAAGGTAATGAAAAAAACTGTAGAATTGATCAATGAATCAAAGGTGCAAGTGTCTGCAAATGGGAAAGGAGAGAAAGGGAAGGTAGCAAGACAACTGCAGACTGAGATAATTTTAGGTTTTAAAGGATAATAAGTTTCCTAAATCTGTATTTGATTTAGTAGTAAATTTTCCCATTCAGCTTGGAGGGGCATGAAAATCTTCCTTTGTTCTGTGTTTATTCCCACCAAAATTAGAACGATTAAATGAGGAACCAACAAAAGACTTCTCAGAAAGTCCACCACCCTAACATTTCAACAGTTCAAAACAAGGATCACTCTTTTTTCAGTTTTACTTGAATTGCTTGATTTTTTTCTGTAGAAGGTCTTAGAAATTTCTCAAGTCTTTCAATCCTAGATATTTTGAGGATCTCTAGCCGAAATAAATGTAAACAAGCAAGCAAGCGAGCAAACAAACAAATAAGTTCTGAAGAGAATTTCCAGAGCTATCAGCCATGTTAGCAGCATTATTATCAATGTAAGGTACAAAGGCATGAGCTATCAGAAAACAAGGCACAGAATGGTATAATTTGAAAAACATCCAGCAAAATGATGAATTGGTAAAATTAAAAAAAAAAAGAAAAAAAAAAGGCTGTACAAAGAAATTACAGTCCCCTGTTTTAAATGCTGGGAAGATGTAACTGAGAAAATGTATCGCTTTCCCTGTAGGGCTTGAGGATCTATATTTTTATTCAGGATTGCTGGCATGGACAGAAAGGTGCACAGAATGAAACACTTGCTAAGCTATTTCAGTAGTTCAACTTCATTAGTAGTTACTCTGGGTTTTGAAGCAGATAATATTTGTCTATATGCTGTACTGGAATTTCTGTCCCCCCCTGGCATTTTGTCCCAATCTGTCTTCTCATCCTGATTGGAACCAACAATGTAAAATTGCAGACCGTTTGAACAGAGTGCAAAATCTATCTCAGACAAGCTAGTCATATTCACTGTGCTGACAGCCTCCAGCTGAGGTGGTATTACTGGAGCAGAAAACTTCTGATGCTGGTAATGATGATCAGAAACTAACAAAAGAGAGGATGTTACCCTCATGCATAACGGAAATAAGGAGGAGGGGGGGGAACAAAATATAAAATAAAAAAATTAAAATTGCCTTTTTTATTTTTGAGAGAGGGTACTTCTTTGATTTTTGAGGTTTAAAACTGACTTCCATACAGAAAGAATCAAAGAGAAGAATGAAATACTTACCTCCTATGACTGAGCCTCCCCTTACTGATGAGGAATAAAAGAGAAATTGAGTCATAAATAAAGACTGAGGGAATACAACAATTTACATATATATATGCACTTATGTCTTATTAATATGACTTTCTGGAATCTTTATGCATGATTCATTACGTCTTTATTCTTCTCATACAGTAGAAATACAAAACCTTCATTGCACTCTAACACATGGAACAGCCATGTACAAGGAAATTAGAATTTTTTACACATTTGGAATAAGTGAATCAGAAATTGAAAAATAAGTTTTCAAATATTTTGCAGAAAATGAGTTTGAAAAATTCTAAGTTAGGATAATAATATATGTTGCATTTCTTACAGGTGTTTAAATGGTCTTATTTTCTCTTCTTGTAGTGTAGTGTTCACTGAACACTTTTTAAGTTTATCTAGACAAGATTTTCCTGAAGTATTTAGATTTTTCAGCATATTATACCTGCCCTAGTGCTTGTATACATAATACAAGACACTGAAATGCCTCTGATTTTCAGAACATACACATTACTTGAGTTGAAATCAAAAGAGCGGCGCATGATCCCTGTAACAATTATTTAAAAATAAGTCACCATTTCACTAGATTGAAAGGGAGGAAAAAAATCATAAATCAATTTGTCATTAGGAAGCCTTGAGAATCTCAAAACCAAATGAGAATAAAGAAAACCATATGACAAAAAGATTGGTTCACTTTGTGTGTCATCAGCTGGATAAGAGCTGAGATGTGGGCAGTCTTACAAACTAGGAATATTATGAAAGTAATCATGTTTGTGGGGTTTTGTTTTTTGTTTTCTTTGGTGTGGGTTTTTTCTGTTTTATTTTCTTCTGGTTTGCCTAAGGTGAGAAATACCTGTCAGTTTTCTTGATCAGTATTCCAGTATTCTAAATTTCAAGAAGCAAATAAGTAAGTAAATAAACAAAAGGTGGTGTTTCACCAAGGAAAGGTTCCTTTGGCAGTGAGCGAAACCCATGTGTCTCCGTGTCTCAGGTCCTGAGCTGTGTTACAAAAGGAAAGGGGAACAGCAGAAATAGTGCAGAGAGGAGCTTACAGCTGAATTGGTAATGAATTTCATTAAAGGCCTCAAATTTTAAACAGGATTTCATTGTCACATAGTGAACAAGTAATAGACATTGCCCCGGGCATCATTTTAATATTTTTTCATTTGTTCTGTATTTTAGATTGAGTCAGGAAACTGGCTTACTTTTAATAGTATACTTGCAGCAGTGGCATGAGTTACTGACTTTGCTTATTTATTTAGAGCATTATGTGCCACAAAATTCTCAGTATGTATATCAATCTCAGAATGTATATCAATTCCATCACCAGTGTGGGAGGTAACATAATCAGTAGGAGTAGAGAGAATATTACAGAAATTGTGGTTTACAAACAGAGCAACATATATTGACATATATATTAAAAAATATTAAGTTTTCCACAACAAAGTGAAACACAAACAAGTAAATCATACATTAATAAACATGAACTGTTAAGAAAAAGCTACTTATGTTCAAAAACTATTTGTGTCTACAGCTGCAGTCTGACTATTGACTGGCTTGTTTGAGTTTTGATTCAGAAACATGATTTACCAAATGGTATGAAGTAACTGCTTTAGCAGGGTTTTGTGAGAAAGGTATTGTGGCAGAGGTTTTCTAAATGGATATTATCTTAATTTTTTCCACAAAGAGATGTGATTTTTTTTTTTTAATGAAAACCCTATTTTTTGTCACAGATAAAAAGAAAGGAGAGCTGGTCTGAAATTTTCTTACATAAAGCATTTTTGTTAGATACGATAATTCATGAAAAAAACCAAATTATTTTGTGCATCACATATGCATCTTTTACAAACAAAACTTTAGAGAGAATTTCTGGTCAAGGCAAGAGAAAGAAAAACATCAACTAGTCTCTTCAAAGATGGCAACAGCAGGAAGCTTTCCTAGGGTGTAACAAAGAAGTCTGCCTCTTTGTATGCCAATTAAATAATTATAGGAAGAAAGAATTGAACTTTAGTATTGTGCCTCTGATGTAGCTGTTCATGTCTGCAAACTATGGAGTAAAAATATTTGTCTTGATATGTATTGAATGAAATATATCAAATCTCTCCTAATGTTTGTTTTGTTTTGTGTTTTGTTTTTTTTTGTGTTTTTTGTTTTTTTTTTTTTTTTTAAAGTGGGACTCTTTTCAATGGGATAGATAAAAAGAATTTTTTTTTCTACGGACTAATTGCCTACCCACTGGTTAAGGTAGTTACTTATTTTTTACAAGACATTTAAGGTACGAGAAAAAAAAACAAACCAAAACTCAAACTGTTTAATTCCTGGTGTGAAGATGAAAAGTTTGACTTGCATTCTTTTTCACTGGGACTCTGACAGAGCAAACAGAACAAGCTGTATACAGTCTTCTTTCCCTCCCACACTAGCTTTTTTGGAGAATTTTTAAAGAGCTCTTGATTTTATCTCAATGGAAACTGAAGAAAAAAAATAATGAGGATGTTCTGTAGGATGAGAAAATGTCTTCCACTGATGTCTCAGAGTAAGTCTTCTAAGCTCTTCAAAATGAGTGAAAATCATTCCTCTGCAACCTGTGTAGCATTTTCTCACCATTCTTACATCCAATGGTATGCAGGATGACAGTGCTGATTCTTAAGAGTAGTTCTAACTTTGAAGTTGAAAGGAAAGAAGGAGACCTATTTTACTTATCAATGTGAAACACAGAGTAAAAGTCAAATCATATGCTTTTTACCACACCTTCATGAACAACAAAATGAATCATTACTATTGGCTGTAGTGAGCCCAAGAAAGGGAAGTGAACCAAAGGTGGAAACTAATACAGTTAGAAAAAAATTGAGACAATTGTTGTTTTACTCAACCAGGCAAATACATTCAATTAAATAGTTAATTTAATGTAATCAGCTGTAAGCATCTCTATTTATGGCAACCTTAGTAGCTACTAATTTACATTTGCTTTTGGGCATGTATTTATGAGGCATTAGGATTATGTAGAGATAAGAGTTGTAAATTTTCTGTATATGGCTATACAACAGAGACATCAGGCTTTGTACAAAAAGCCCTCTTACTTTTGCAGCACTCATCTGAAATAGATCAGATTGTTTAAGTACTGACTATATAGAGATTTTTGATGTTTCCAGTATTACAAAAGCAACAAACAGTTTCTATGTTGACATGTATTTTGGAAGTCTTTCTAACACTAGGAACTCATGACTTTAAATAAATCTTTTCAGTATCTTTGGTCACATCCATAGAAATGAAAATAATACTTCCTATGGAAACAAAAGTCATGTTCTTTAGATTTACTTAACTAGTAATTAACAAATATATTACTATTATTGTACTATTCATCCTCTTTCTTCACTTGATTGGTTAAATACATTTAATATACCAGAAAAAGAGACTAGGAATAAGGGGCAGGTCTCATAACTGAGGAATATCACTATCGGAATTCCAAAGGGGTTTGTGATGGAACATTTCTAAATAGGGAAAGAGGTGAGCAATAAAGCAGCAAAATCTGCTGGTGATATTAAGTTATTGAGGAGTCTGAGGACAAGAGCTGACTATGAAAAGTTGTCAAGACATTTTGTAATACTGAGTGATTGTGCAATAAATGGCAGATGAAATTCAGTGTGCATAAATGTGATACACACAGGGAAGACCAATCCTAGTTTTATATATGAGTGATATGTAAAGCTGGCTGTTATTACTCAGAAGCAAGATCTTTTCAAATTATATGAGACTCTCAGCTCAATGCACCTTAGCAGACAAAAAAAGAAAATCAAATCTTATGACTTACTGAAGCTTTATAAAGAAAAATACAGAGAACATTAATACACTATAGAATTCCTAGTTTGTTCATACCTTGAATAGTAAAGCATGAGAATTCCCTTATCCTGATTCCTTTACCAATAAATAAGAATAATTATACTGCCAAATGTTCAGAGGAAGCCACCAAAGATACATGACCAAAGGTGAAGTATGTCTGCTACATGAGGAAAGACTGAATAAGCTATGGTTGTAAAAGAGATGACTTTGTATTACAGAGGATAAGATAAAGGTCTACAGAATCATAAGTGGCATTAGGAAATAGGGATTAGTGTTCACATTCCCTTCCAATGCAAACAGTGAGACTCAAAAGAAATTAGTCAGACTTGATTCAAAATGAATAAGAGGTGGTTTTTTTCACATAGAAGAGAACAAGTCTGTGCAACTCATTACAACAGCATAATATGAATGGTTAAATATAATGAACATTGCAGGCAAGACTGGACAAATGCATGTAAAAGTAATTCACAGAGACTTGCTATATGAGCATGAGCAGTCCTGGTCCAGGAAAACTTACTAAAATGAAAATACTTGGGTATAAAGAAATTTTTTACCAGAAACATCAGGTATCCCTGCCTCCTCTTGTTCTTCCCTTGACATCTCTTTTAGGTATTACTGGCGAAACACATGGGACTGGATAGACCCTATATCCAATCCAGTGTCATTAAATTTTTCCTAAGAACATTGAAGTTTATTGTTTCATAGCTTGCACCATCCTTGAATTTTGAATTCAGCTTGGTAGATTGGCATTTTTAGGTATTTGTTGGCTGCAAACCTTTTCTTAGCTTCTAAAAAAGGTGATGCTTAGGCCATTCAAGGCATCAAGGTTTAACGGGACTTAGATGATCAAAACTAACCTGACTAAACACTGTGGAACATATTTTAGCCTCAAATATCTAGTATTTCTCTGTCATCTGTGGGGCCTGGGAGCATTACTAATGGTAGAACACTTTCTGAAAACAGTAGCTGCATCCTGACTCTGCTTACAGTATTTTCCATGTTGTTTTGGTTTCCTAGGGAAGGAAACCTTGAGAATATAGATTAAAAGGTCAGTAAAAGAGGATAGCAGGAGATACCCTGTCAGACACCTGCTGCACAATCAGTTCATAGCTTTGTCTCTGTTTTCTTCTCCAACGGATGTCTAGGAAGGTTCAGGACCATTAAAAACAAATTCTGTTCTTTTCTTGATTGCTTCCAATGAAACCATACCAATGTTTTCCATCCACCTAGCAGATATTTGCTATCAACATCTAGCAACATTAGTCATTAAAGACTGAATTTCTAGGCCTGAAGACATTAATTTTGACAGAATATGGGGAGAGATTTGGTTTAAGTTACAGAAGAGTGAGTGACTGAGAAAAGTTCTATTACACTGGAGGCACCTCACATTTGGCTTAGAAAACACATGAGTAGCTATGGAAAATATGATGAGTTAGTACAACCTGTCTCAGCAAGAATGTTTGCCTGTCTGTTTTTATGTTTAACATTTTTACTCCAGCATTTGTAAATATTCCCAGGGATCATTTATTTGACACACCTGTGACACACTTCTGTTCAATGTTCGGTTCATAAAAATGCTTCTGTACTGGATTGGTGATATAATACTTGGGAGTTTATGTCTTGCTAGCAGTTTCATGTTTCAGATTACACAGAGCATCTATAAAAGGACTTCCACACATTTTAAGGCCTGTAGAGATTCTGCTACAGTTTCAAAATAGGTAAGTTTGACCCTATATTGTCTACAAATACACGATAAATAACAGTTTGACATGTAATCCCTTGAAAGTGCTCTTACCGCCTTGCCCTATGCAGGGATCCCATATTATGCCTTCATTAGCTGTCTTTTGTTTGGGAAACTTTGGGAATATAGAAAAGTTATGCTTACACAACAAGTATTTCTAGGCCAATATGAATAGTAAATTGCCTGGGTTACTAGAATAGGCTAAGCACTAGTTTGTTTTTTTATTTCTGTTTCAGGCACCTGATGAGTCAATACATGCAGCTGGTGGCAATCAGGTGAGAAAGGTGAGCTCTGTTGCACCTTGGTGCAGGCTGATCCTCAGTCCTGCTGAATTGCTTTCTTTCAATTTCGTGCACTTTTATTAGGACTTTTCTCTGGAGTCCTTGACTATCGCGCAGTCTTATCTTTGGTTTATGTGATTTCTCACAGCTTGACAGCATTATTATTATTTTTTTTCCCAATCAGCTGGGCCACAGTCACACAGGAGTACTTCACAAAGCTGAATCTTGGTTTGCAGGCAGCTGGGCTACGGGTTGTCCTTATCCTGAGCATGAGGTAAACATGTCACTTCTTTCTGGGTACAGCTAATAATAAGTTAATAATAAGCTTCCTAAGTCAGCGGTCCAGCCTACACAGTTCTTAAATAAAATACATTGTGAGTACTAAAATAAACTAAAACCAGACATGTATTCTCACAATATTAAGGTCTGACTGTAGACATTTTCCTCTGTGACTTGGCCTTTGGGCTATTACCTTTTCTTGATTAAGGATCTCATCTCTTTAGTGGTGATATGCAATCAATAAGTGATTATAAATAATTGAGGACAGTGCATTTTCAGAATAAAGTGGAAGTCTTTGCTTCAAGATTCTTTAATGTACATAAGTACAGCTTAACTCAGACTCAGTCCTTGCAAAGCTGTCTCCCTTCGTTGTCAAGCAAGGTTAGGCTTTTCTGTGCGTCTGTTAGATCCCCACCTCCAAATGGAATCAATAAAAGCTAAATTGTTTCCTCAGATTTTTTTCTCTTGATTTCATACTCTTTGTAAAGTTAATATGTTATTCTTCACAAATGTTTATTTTCTTCAATGGAACATCCCGGTACTATTTCACAGGCTGGGCCCAAACAGGCTGGGGAAGAAGACCTGCCTGGCTGAACAGAGAGCTTTGGCTCATACTCTAGGGGAAAAAAAAAGTTTATGATCTTTGGAAGAAGGGGCAGGCAACTCAGGAGGACTAGGAGGACTATAGTGATGTTATGCAGGGAGAAGATTAGAAGGGCCGAAGTCCAACTATAACTTAATCTGGCTACCGTTGTAAAAGACAATAAAAAATGTTTCAGTAAATACATTAGCAACAAAAGAAGAGCTAAGGAGAATCCCCACCCTTTGTTGGACGCAGAGGGAAACATAGTGACAAAGGATGAGAAAAAGGCTGGGGTGCTTAATGTCTTCCTTGTTATAGTCTTTAACAGTAAGACCAGCTGTTCTCCAGTTACCCAGGCCAATGAGCTGGAAGACAGGGAGAGGCGCCAGAATGATGGCCCCATAATCCAAGGGGAAATAATCAGCAATCTGCTACACCTCTTAGACACACACGTCTATGGGGCTTAGGAAGGCTCTGAATTCTGCATTTGGGCCACAACAAGCCCATGCAATGCTACAGGCTTAGGGAAGAGTGGCTGGAAAGCTCCCCAGCAGAAAAGGACTGGGGGTGTTGGTTGACAGCTGGCTGAACATGAGCCAGCTTGTGCCCAGATGGCCAAGGAGGCCAACAGCATCCTGGCCTGTATCAGCAACAGTGTGACCAGCAGCACCAGGGCAGTGATTGTCCCTCTGTACTCAGCACTGGTGAGACCAAACCTCGAGTCCTGTGTTCAGTTCTGGACCCTCACTGCAAGAGAGACACTGAGTCACTGGAGCAGGTCCAGAGAAGGGCAATGAAACTGGTGAAGGGTCTTGAGCACAAATCATGAGGAGCTGAGGGAACTGGGGTTGTCTAGCCTGGAGGACAGGAGGCTGAGGGGAGACCTTATTTCTGTCTACAACTACCTGAAAGGAGCATGGAGAGAGGTGGGTGTCAGTCTCACAAGTAGCAAGGAACAGGACAAAAGGAAATGGCCTCAGTTTACACCAAGGGAGGTTTAGCCTGGATGTTAGGAAAAATTTCTTCACTGAAAGTGTTGTCAAGAATTGGAACAGGCTGCCCAGAGAAGTGGTTGAGTCACCATCTCTAGGGATATTTAAAATACTAGATAAGGTGTTTAGGGAAATGGTTTAACGGTAGACTTGGACTTAATGACCTTAAAGGTCTTTTTCAAATTAAATAATTCTATGATTCTAAAACCAGCTTAGAAATTTATTTGCTAAATGCTCACATTTCATTTCACATACTCCAAAAAAAGAGATTAACCAATTAAACTGCATTAAGAAAAACAATTATGAGGAGGTGTCATTAACTTTAAATTTGTTATTTGTCTCAGATGTCAGGGAAAGCATGTATCTGTTCAATAAAACTGTTGCAAAAATTTGCATGTTGTCTATATCTACATTAAAGACCAAACCTCTGAAGTCTGTACAAGTATCTTTTGACCCTGTATCCTGCAAGTTTTAATGAAACATGAATTAATCATCTTTCATTATCAGTTTAATTTTACGTAGTTCAAAATAGAGATCAACCAATACAACTGCATTAAGAAAAAAATTGCAAGTAGCTGTCATTAACTATTAAAATTTGTCATTTCTCTCAGATGTCAGACAAAATCATGGCAAAATTCTGCAGGTTGTCTATATCTACATAAAAGACCAAAACACTGAAGTCTGTATTAATATGTCTTTTGACTCCATATCCTGAAAGTATTAATGAAACATGAATTTATCATCTTTCATTATCAGCTCAGTTAATACCTGGACATCTCTCCATTCCTAGGAGAACTGAAAAATGAGTATTTGAGTAAATTCTTAGCCGATGATAGATGAGCATATGACTGCAGAATCCAGGCTACATCATGGTTTAACTTCGATATTTGGGTACATGTCCTTTTTTTTTTTTTTTCCTTTGTAAAATAGGTGGAAAATTTAATCTCATACTATGTATAGAAACTTATTGGGAAGGGTTTTTTCATACCATCTGTCATCCAAAGCACATTAGCTAACTGTACAACATCCTTATTGCTTGTGGCAGTTTTCCAGTGGGCATAAATATTTCGGTTTTAGACCTAAGGTGAGCTGGGAACTATCAGTATAAGAACTTGCTTCTGTTTCCCTGCCATTGTATTGAAAATGCTGTTATAACAAACATTTGTAATAAATGGTGTTGTAATTAAGACAAAGGTGTTTACATTGTTTACTGTGTGTCCTGCAGCTTTAGAATTCAAGAGTATTATTTTTTTGTCCAATAGTACACATCTTCAACATATGTGAAAAGCCTTACACTTACAGTAGTTTTGCTAATAAGAATGAGAAATGCTAATACTTCATTTTGCTGAGGTATTACAAGTGTTTTCTGAATTACTCTTTGGTTCAGGAAAATAGATGGAGCATTATATTTATAAATTCTTGATAGAACCTTTATTTCTAAAAGTCTGATTGAAGAGGGAAATAATGTTTGTCATTTAAATTACTTTATACTTCTGCTTGCTCTTAATATATTGCTGTACTTTAACTCTGTGTAGCTTAAAAGATGCATTTTATTTAAACGCATTTAGTTTAGATTATTAGTACACTTATAAACTTGAAGGATATCTAATATTATTTTATAACCATTAATTGCATTGCTGCTAAGTAAATACTAATGGTACATGTAAAAATGTACATAAATGTAACTAGAATGTAATTTATGTAAACTGAAACCTTCCAAGAATATTTTCTATCCCATTAAAAAGGAAGAAATATTTAATGACAGAAAAATCAGTTCTTATTTTGAATTTTCTTATGTTTTTAAAATTAAAAGAAGTGTACTTGAACTCTAGAAAAACTCATCTAATCGTTTGTTTCACATCTCTGATTTATCACTGAAGAGAATTTCCTAATTAGCATTTTGACCTTTATGAAGAAAATTTAGTTAATCTTTCATTAGTAGTAGACCAGGAAGGAGTTGTGGATTAAAACACTTCTTCTGATATTACAAAACCTACTTTAGAAGTTTTGGGAATTTCCTGTATTTGCTTACTTTGGTGTTTGATTCACAGCAACACATTTTAGGTCAAGCTAGCACTGATGATAGAATACAAGTTAACAGACCATTAGAGAAAAAAAAAAAATAATCCGATTCTTAAAGAGGGTTTTTCAAATCAGATTTCCCAGCTCAATTGGATTCGCAGGGAAATACTGGTCCAGCCTACCAAAACTGGGGCAGGGCAGACACAATGAAATTTCCAAGTTTGCAAGTTGTAGGAGTTTGTAAAGTTGTCAGGTAGCATACAAACTGGATGTGGATTTGCATTTCAATATTCATAATGCAGAAACTTCCTCTTGATGAAACTAGTGAGATTGACTTGAGACAGACAGTTTACACAGCAGACAATAAAGCTGTGCAGCTTCCTGACACAGGAAATTGTAGGAGGAAACAGCATCAGCAGGTTCAAGGGATTAGGAAAATTGCTGGGCAGCAGGTCCAGAAATGAGTACTAACAGGACTAGACAGAAACATACTATAATAAGCACCCTACCATAATTATAGCATTCCAGAGAGTGTAAGGAGAATAGACAGCAGAAGATAATTGGATTTTCATGCTCTGCATATTTTTAAACAGCATCTCCTAATATCAGATGAAGAGACAAAATAGCTGGCCCATGCTTCTGAGAGAGCAGAGTATCTCTTACATTTATATTTTGCAGGTAGCACTGCTCTGCATTCTTTTATTTTTGTTCAGGTAGTTCAGAGTTTAATCTATTATTTCCTGAGTAACTCTGCTTTGCTGAGGGTCAGTTTATACCACCTTCCACAGAGCACTCATTATCTAAGAAGCTTCACTGATTTGAGCCTGTAAAAATTCTTACATTCTGATAGAATATGGCACAATTGAGTCCCTGGAGACTTTTTTCTTCATTTAAAATGTAGAAAAGCCTTTCTGAGTCAAAGTATAATAAGTGTCAAGACATCTCCAGGGCAATGTCCTTGACTTTGTGTGCTTCTCTCTCTCTAGTCTTCAGGCAAGTGCAATTGTCTTCTTTCAGTGGTGGAACATAATCTGCAGTGCACATAACCTATAGTCTTATGCTCCTGAAATATAGAAAAAATCTGCATATTGATAAATCACACTGTTTTACATTGCAGTTACGTAGCTGTTAGTCATGTGTTATGATACTCAAAAAGTCTGTAGGCAGTGTGAAGTATGATTTACCCGGTGGGAAAACTATGAGGAGGTGTCCTGGGTTCAGCCATTAGTATGTATCTGGTGTTCAATTTATGTGAAAACTTAAACTGCCCATAGGATCTATTAATTACCACAGTTATATACAGGTCCATATAAAGACTCACAGCCTAGCAGGTTGTTCCAGCAAACAACCCAACATTGACTCATGATGAAAGATCCACTTTCTGACTACTGACACATCATGCAGCAAGATGCTTATTTTTTTATTTTACAGTTACTCCTCAGGGAAAAAAGCTAGTACCTAAGTACCCAAAGTGTAGGAGGCTGTGGGAACTGGTACATATACTGTGAGTTAAAGTATATTGTTACTCACTTGTTTGTGGCACGTATTCGCAATTCATCATGGAGGGTCACACAGTAAGATCTTAACACAATCGCACATTTACTTTTCCTGACAGACTCTCACAATCACATTTACAGTTTTATGATAACTATTTATTATTAATGCAAAAAGCCACAAAACCAACCACTAACCAATCACCACCGCCGAAAAAAAAACCCAACACAATAACAAAAAAACCCAATCAAAACCCAACCAATCAAATGAAAAACCAACCCAAAACCAAACAAAAACCCCCAAACCAAAAAAAAAACCCAACAAAACAAGAAACCACAGAATGACAAAATATGATTGTAGGATAAAACAATAGATTTCAATGAGAACAGCACCAAAGACCTCATGAAAACTGGTGCTCCTTTTTCCATTATATGTGCCTGTATGTAAAAAAAGTCTTGTGTTTATAGAGATATCTGAGTTTAGATAGCGATATTAAATAATCTGGTTAACACTAAGAAAGTTCTGATAATAACTCTTCTGCCAGTTCAGATGCCATTCCTGCATCTTCTAATGGAGGCTAGGCTTTTTAGGCTTTCTACAATAAAGTTTAGAGAGTCTTTTCCCATTTCTTTTTTCCTCTCACACTTTCTCCTCCCTCTTCCCTTTCCCATATTCCCACATTACTCATATGGACAGGGTGACCAAACACAGGCACGATATCTTTTGAATAAAATGCAATGGAAAAATGTATTACAGAAAAAGCACCACAGTTAGAATAAACAGCAATGGTGTAAACCCTGCAGATCAATAAGATTTAAAGAATTAACAAGAGGATCTGAGAGCACTTTTCTTATTGATTTCTGCAGTAGTTTATATTTGTTTAGACTGCTGTGAGATCCTTAATTTTTTCCAAGAAAGTGAAGAGACTAAAAACGTCTTAAGCTCTGGACTTGGAATAACTTGTTCTTACTGCAGAAATGTTGCATAGAAATAATAATATATTCTATTATAACTGATCGGCTGCTTCAAGCAGTTAGTCAAAGAGTAAGAGTTAATGCAACTATATTTTTACATACGTATATCTGTTAGATATATCTTTAAAAATATTTCAAATGAAGGAATGGAGATTGATTTTGTAAAATTTGTTTACACTTACTTATGTTACAATGGTTTGTAACTGTTTTTCTTCGCACCTGAATGTACAGACTGAAAGGAACTCTGAGGAAAGGTTCTGTATTATTACCTCTCTGATAAATGCATAGGTTAAGGCAAAGGCTGCAAAAATCATATGCTATAATGAATGTCAGTAATCCATTTTAGTGGAATCTCAAGCTTCGGAGAAATGGAGCATGTTCTGGTAAACAAACTCCAGATGGAGATAGCAGAAAATGTAAAGAGAAATGGCACTCAGATGGAATACCTCCAAAATATAATTAAGGGGGCAGAATGACTCAAGCAAGAGGAATAAGCCAGTATTTTGCTTACATTCTTCAGACTGTTTTGATGTTTGGGGTTTGAGGATTTGAGGTTATATGTTTCTCAAAATAAAATTCAACTGCTGTTTTAGCACTTGCATTTAGATTTGAGATCTGTTGACACTTAAGTGCTAGTCTTACTTTCTTACAGTATCCTACATCTTCCTTTTTTTTTCTTTTTTGTTTTCTGTAGATTAGGCAATACTAATTTGTATGTAAAACCTTGTTCTCCCTAGTTACAATGTCAGAATTAGACAGTAAACCATTGCGTTGCATTGTTGTTTGGGATTTTTTTTGACACTGCTAGCCACATGTGAAGATCACTCAGATGCTTTTAGTAGCAGGTTAATGTCAAAGGTGCAAAGGTAGAAGAGAGAAGTTGTCTAGATAGTTGTATCACAAAGTAATATTCAGGGATTAAAATGAATGAAGAAAACATTTATTAAGACATGCTGCATTAGGATTATCACATACGAAAATGAAAGAAGATTGCTGTGATCTATTCCTGGCTCTGCCAGAAGCTGGGCCTTCGATACATGTTTTCTGCAAGAAAAACAAAAACAAAACCCCAAACCCAGTTCAGTATAGGTCAGAAGACACCTAAAATATTAAAAGTCTTGGAGAACAATCACAGAATAGTTTGGGTTAAAAAGGAGCTTTAAAGGTCGTGGAGTTCAACCTAACCTGCAATGAGCATGGACACCTTCAGTCTGTCCAGCCTGCAGCCTGATCTTGAACTGTCTTTGTGATGGGTTTCTGCCACAAAATAAACCCTAATCTAAATCTGCATTTAAATCAAGAATATGAATTTACCTATATAGACTTCAACCTTGTTTGTTTCTAAAATATAAGAGATTAACCTGTATTTATCATTTGGATTTAGTATGGGGAAAGCAAGACAGAAAATGAAAAAGCAAACCTTTTTTTCTTTAGTAGTAAGTCCTTGCTACAGTAGAAACGAAGTGTTCTGGGTGTCCCACAAGAACCTGTCGGGTGAACATTGACATAAAACACTCTGAATGTAATAAACACTTTTTTTCCCATTAAAACTGTATAGACTTAAAAAAAAAAGGAAAAAAGAGGGGGAGTATGAGTTCAAAGGGTATGGAAAGTGAACACTGAGTTCTGATTTTGTTGAAATATCTGATAAATTTGAAAATTCAAAACTTCTGAGGAAGTTAAGGAGTTTGCAACTACTTTGAAAATAGCATAAATAGTACAATTCTCTCTTTATTTAGATTGCATATTTAACAGGAGCTAATGTGTGAGTTGGAAAGCAAATGAATTAGAGACAGAACACTAATCTTCCCCTTGGTGCCTCATCTTTCTTATCTCTTTGAAGGGAATACTTTCCTTTTTGACAGTTTTTGAGCAAATAAAGCTTTTTTTGTTGCCAGAACACTCCTGGATGAATAAATGGAAAATCAACATTCTGCTGGGTTTTCTAGCTTATTTAAACAGACTTAATGGGATTATTTCACATAACAAAAAAAGAATATTAAAATTAAATGTAATAAGGTGAAGATACTGTACAGTATCATTAACTAAAAATAATATTTAATCAGGAAAATGTCATCGCCATGATGGCTATTTGTTCTGAAATAATAGAGTCTGAAAACAAACTGGATATAGTGTATGAGGTACTGTCTGCAGCCTTTTGAGCAGTTTGACAAATTCATATCAGAAATTCATTTGTACTGAAAGTGTACTCCCCCCCACTTTGTGTCATAAAATATGCACTTTTTAAAGAGCAAGTACTTAACTAATAAGGTTCATGGTCTTTTGAAGCCAGCTTTATGATGTTCTTTCTCTAAAGAACAATTTAATTAGTTATCAAAATGTCACCTGCAGTGAATAAAATCCCTAAATACTTAGAGCTGTGTGTTACCTGAAGAACTGAAAGGCAGTAATACTTTTATTCTACTCTTTTGCTTTAGAGACTAGGAGGAAAAGTCACACTACTTGTTTACCATCAGATGAAACCTAATTTCTAACTTGAGTCATTATACATTCATGAAGAATTTTCATGGACTTCTCTGAGTTTTGGGTATAATTTCATGGGGTTTGTTTTAGAAGAAAATATGGAATAATTTTCAGCAATTGTTATTAATGATTATTAATAATGGTATTAAGGGAGTTTATAAGATTGTACAGAAAATGACTTTGTATATACAAAAAGTTGGAATTTTTTCAGCCAATAATGACAACCCCAGTAGGGGAGGAAAGCTACCTCTTCTTCTGTTAACTTCTTCTACTAAAATTAGATTTAGGGGCTGGGGCTGGTGGTGTACTGCAGTAAATAACATTAAGTTTTGTTATTGGATATTTCAAGAACTGCATGAAATCAAATTATTATGGGGGATACTGGTGTCAATGTAAACCAGCACAAAAAGCTATTCAAGCAGTGGAAGTAGTGAACAAATGTATTTTCTCTTAAGCCTTAAAAAACTAAACCTGAAATCTTACATTATTCATCTGAGGGAGTTGTGGTGAATCCTGATACCATTCCACTGAGGTTAATAGTCTCATTAAGCATGCCTAGTAAAGAAACCATAATATCTCACCCTCTCCTCCCCATTATTTATTACAGAGAAGGCAACTGACTCTTAAGATTGTTGAAAACTGCAAATTCTTTAGAAACAAGTCAGTCAGTGTTTGCTTTTCAGTCCTGAGATGGGCTCTAGTATCAAAACTTACAGAATATCTGTCTCAGTAGAGCCTCAAGGTATATTTTAATAAACCAAACAGCTTTATAATTAAACAGAATAAGAATGTAATTTTAAATGCATGTTAAGTTTTCTGCCACTTCAAACAAATGCTGACATTTTAAATCTTACTCACATTTTCTGTGTATATTAATTATAGATGTAATTTAACAGCCATTAAATAAAGAATCCAAGAGGATTTTGGTTGGATATTCATGCAGAATAAGTTTCATTGTTAATTAGAGGACTTAAAAGAAAATATTAATTTTTAAAGATCCAATATATTTTTCTCCCTCTTGGAAAGTTCTAGTCTGTTTCAATTGCTTTTTTTTTCCATTTTGAAACTTTCTAGATAAAAGCCGTATTTCAGAACAAAACCACTTCCTTATTCTTTACATAGCTGAAAAGGAGACAGAAAGTACTAGTAAGGCTAAATTGCTCTTCCATGTACTGCATCTAGAGTGTGGGGATCGTGCCTGGTGCTGAACATCAAGGTCCTCCTTGTGGCAGAGAGACAATGCCTCCTTACTACTGTTATGTAATTCAGTACAACTGGCCTGTAACAGGATATGACTGGAAAAGTACAAGTCCATCAAAGCATCCTGGAACCTATGTGGATGTGGAGGAGGCAGACATGATACAGCCTAGAGGCCAGGAAATGAAAAAACATAGGATATACTTCCTTCCTACAACATTTTTTTAAATACATTTTGTCCTGCCATTTGCATTGTTTTATTGAGCTGCTACGTTGATATACCTCCAATAGATTTCTTGTGGTCTTTCTGTTTTTTGTTTTTAATTTTTCTTCCAGTGTAGAAATTTAATTTATATATGGGCAGGCTTCAGCAGTGTTGCAAGTCCATTGTGCGTTTCATATTAGCTGGAGCTGAAAAGGCAGGAACAAGGACTGGTCCCCATATCTTGTCTCTGGAGCTCAACATCTTGAAATTCCCCACAAATCTACTTACTTTCCCTAATTCTCAGAAGCAGGTGAACACATTCTTGTGCTAATTAACTGCAAACTGCCAGTTGATTTCATTGGATGTAGGACTGGATCCATAAGGTTAAAATGTGGGTGGAGTATTCAGTGAAATCACCTGCCAAAATCTATTTGTAAACAATCACTCAGTCTGTGGAATGCCTTTACAACCCTTAGGCATGATTAAATAGATTGAGCTTTCCTCTTGCATTTCATGCTGTCTTTTAAAATTTTCCAGCAATTGCTTTGTTTAGATCTTGTGGCTTGGCACAAAGTAGCCTTTTATTCTGTGCTGAAAATAATTTAATGCAAACATTGCCTAAGCAAGAAGAAATCAAATTTCTTTTTCGACAGTTGACTCTTCATAATGAATTACAGAAGAAGTTAATAGTGTCAGAACATGCACGCAAAATCTTTAAAATGAACCCATCCAACTTGTCTGTTTAGTTGATATTCTTTCCTCTCCATCAGTTTTGGGGGGGATTTTTGCTTTTTTTTTTTTTTTTTTTGCAACTCTTCAAGCTGTCAATATTCTAATGAGGCTGTTTATAGCTAAAGGAAAGCACAGATTAGATCAGATACCACAAGGGAATCTGTAAAATCAAAGCTTACCCTTCATAAATCTAACACTGCTAGGTTGTGCTGAAAGCCAAAGTTCCAGTTAAATAAAAATATTGATTTATCTTTAAGGCAAAATATTTTCAATCTATTTCACATAAAAATTTTAAGCTTTTTCTGTAACAAATGTGAGAATATTGATTTCTATAAAGGCTATCATGGACACAGTGAAAAGTTTTGTCTAGGTTTTGTTTATTGACAAAGAGCTAACAACAGTCCTCTGGCTGAAAGTACACTTTAAAAGTATGATGAAATCTGTATTTGTACTAGGTTAGTAAGGCTTCTCAGTATTTTCAGAAGTGAAATACTAAATCAAATATTTAATAATTTTCATAATTATTAGTGTCAATGTGTTTCTAGCAGGTTTGAACTTCTTAAAAGGAACCTGACATAGCCCTCAATTCTTATAACTAATTTTAAATATACACAAGAGAATCATAGGAAGTCGTCTTGTATTGTAGTAAGTTTGGTTTTCTTGAATGTATTTTTGCAGTCACATACTTTAAAACAGTTACTTGAAAATTTTGGATTATCCACTCAGGACCATGAAAAAGCAATCTGGTAAAAGTGCAGAAAATTCGCAGAGCTACTCAAGCTGTGAAATGCAAATGTTCTTTTATATAATAAAAGACCATTTTAATTTTAACAAAACTGCTGCAAGTAAAAATACGAAAGAAATAATTACAACTTTTATGTATAGGGGACAATCTAAAATAGTAACACTGAAATGTGATTGAAAAGTAACTATTATTCAGTAGTACTTTAACAAAACATAGAGACAGCATAAAGTCTCTAAGTATTCACAAAAGGGGGAGACATAATTAAAAAAATCCCCACTCTTTTCACTACTCTTTGTCGTTTTCCAGTGTATTTCTACCTTTCTACCTATTTTTTCTACCTTTCCCTTATTTGAAATAAATTAGATGTTTGCGTATATAAAATTAGACTTGGAAGGTGAAATAAACTGTCTGCAGGCAAGAAAACTGACCATTCTCAGTAAATTAGTTAAATAAATGTGTTACAAAAAGGACATGCTTGTGGAAAGCATTTAATATTTCACAATGCATCTTTTGAATAGTTTCAATGCCAAAGTAGGGTATTTAAAAAAAAATAAAAAATAGATGCACCATCTTTTAATTTTTTTCTTTTTTTTAAATTTTAACTTCTTTAGGATCAGAAGATAATCTTTGATTCCTAATGTTCGAAATCTATGGAAAGTATTAAAGTTGTTGTCAATGTAACTACTTATTATATTTTGCTTTTTTAAAAAAAAATCAAACTGCTTACAAAATCTCTATCTTAACAGTGTTTCTTTCTAGAAGAACCCCAGATAATTACCTGTAAAAACAGTGGAATCAGTAGGCCGATTAGGGAAATTAGGTAGCCTCGATCCCAGAAACCCTATTTCTCTCATCTCATGTAGTAATCCAGCAGAATCCTTCCCACCACAGAACTTCTAGTTTGAAAGGATCATATTTGCTTTATGACTTTTCTGCTACTGACCAGCAGCTGTTGCAGTAGAGTGATGGCACAACAGGCATTTGAACATTTAAAAACTGCAGATGTAACCAACATATTTCATGCAGACTGTAAACTGGCAACAGTCATTTTTAATGATTGTTGAAATTGCTTAAAATCAAACTACATGCAGAATGGAACTATGCAATTTAAGGTAATATTTTTTCATTTAACCAATCTTATTAGCTGACTGAAAACCTTAACCATTCCGAAGACTTTGTTTTATGCAAGAAACCACTGATACAAAATGCATGGAATCATATATCAGATTAGTAGGCCTATGGCAGATTCTACTTTCTTTTCTTTTTTTTGTTTTACAAAACTCTGTGTATTGGTTGTTGTGCTGGTTTTGGTTGGGGTAGAGTTAATTTTCTTCATAGTAGCTAGCATGGGGCTATGTTTTGGATTTGTACTGAAAACAGTGTTTATATCAGAGGGATATTTTTATTATTGCTGAGCAGTGCTTACACAGAGCCAAGGCCTTTTCTGTTTCTCATACCACCCCACCAGTGAGGAGGCTGGGAGTGCACAAGAAGTTGGAAGGGGACACAGCTGAGACGGCTGACCCCAACTGATTGAATGAATATCCTATACCATATCATGTCATGCTCAGCATATAAAGCTGGGGGAAGAATAAAGAAGTGGGGGGACACATTCGGAGTGATGGAGTTTGTATTCCCAAATAACGTACACATGATGGAGCCCTGCTGTCCTAGAAATGGCTGAACAGCTGCATGACCATGGAAAGTGGTGAATGAATTCTTTGTTTTGCTTTACTTGTGTGTATGGCTTCTGCTTTCCCTCTTAAACTGTCTTTATCTGAACTCCAAATCTTTCTCACCTATACTTTTCTGACTCTTTCCTCCTTCCCAACACAGCAGGAGTGAGCGAGAGGCTGCGTGGTGCTTGGTTGCTGGCTAGAGTTAAACCACAGATGGCTAATGCAGACGATTTAGGATACTTTTCCAAAGTCATAAAAACAGATTTTTCAAATTTTTTTGGGGGTGAGGTATATTCATGATCACCAAATATTTCATTAGTAATAAGGGACAATTATCCTTTTAATTATTTACTCCTCTTTCAATTTGTTTCTAATTTACTATATAGACAGTCCATTTATTCACTGGCTGTTTTTTTTCTTTTTCTAAGGTCATACTCCATGTTAAATTGCTCAAGTCACTCAATTAAATCAAATGTAGCTCTGTCAAGCTGTTTGTAGGATCAATGTTGTAATGCACCTAGTTTGACAGCGTTAATCCCTTACTCTGTAATACCAAAGGTCTGACTTCTCTTTACAAATTCAAACTCAGAAAAAATGATGTGTTTCAGTATTGTAAATAGTATAGTACTAGCGCAATGAAGACCTTTGTACTTAATGATTGTGACAAGAAAGTGAAAGGCATTGGATGTTATAAAATGCTTCATCTAATTCTAACCTAGTAGTTTAGAAATAAAATAATTTACCCCGTGCTTATTTTCCTGAGACCTCTAGTCCTGTATAACACCGAAGTGGGGCAAAAAGCTACAACACTGATTTATGGCAATAACTAACAGAACTGTGTAGAAGGAATAGAAGAGCTATCTCTATGTATATGTGCATCCTGATTAAATGATGAGAAAGGAGTGAAAGATTCCTAATAAATTGAGCAGTACAGCTACTACAAAAATAGGGTTAAGTGAACATTTGTTGCAGTTCTGCACAGCTGTTTCTGCAGATCATGCTCCTACTCCTTAATATTCATTGCTAGCAAACACTTATGCAGAGAATTTTTTGTTCAACATGAATATTTAGGAAATTACTGTTCTATGTATGAACATTTAGTTTGGAATGCAAAAACCCTGGCATTCATGAACAATTTTTATGGGCTTGTTATTCATCATTTACTGTTTTTCTCATTCGTAAGTTTCATTCCTTTAGTCAAAAAAACAATGAAACTATATCTTTTTTGCAATCACATGCCAAAAAAAACCTGCAATGGGTTTGTCTAATCTTGTCAAAACATTTACATCAAACTTATTCACAAGTCTAAGATTTTTGCTTTTGAAAGCAAATTGTTGAAAAATAATAATAATAAAATTTAATTTCAGTAAATTCAATAGATTTGTTACTGAATAACATGCACAGGCAAAATATCATAATGAAGATTCAGTATCAGTATCAGTGATAAGACTTTGCAGCAGTGCAACTGTACCATGTACTGTGGATGTTCCTGTTACCTAAACATACGCTAATGGAAAGTGATGCTGAAACCCCCTGTAAGTTCTCCTTTGTAGACTCGATGTACTTATCTCCTAACATACTGACAGGTTTGGCACTCCTTTCTCTCATTTTTGTTGTGTGTTCTCCTGAAGCAGTAGTACAGCGGTACTAAATAACACATAAAGTAAACTACTCCAAGCCAGCAACTATCCATTTATTATTATTTTACTTCATCGATGGTTTCTAATACCTTAGTCGCAACAAATGGATTAAATATTTTTGTTTCTCCACTTCTTCCAAAACATTACCCTTTTCCAAACACACAACCAGGAGAAAGGGAGTAAGAAGTTCTTGGCTTTGTGAACATTGTCACTGTCACTTATATTTCAGAGAATCATAGCATAATTAGGATTGGAAAAGACCCTAAGATCATCTAGTTCCAACCCCCCTGCCATGGGCAGGGACACCTCACACTAAACCATGTCACCCAAGGCTC
>JANHGB010029805.1:0-14620 GCA_026283785.1 Coracopsis vasa
GGTTGTTGGAACAGCGTTCATCCAATGAATAATTCATGACAAGTAATTACCAGGATCATTATGTTCTATCAACACCCCTCCACACGTGGTACATAAGCAAGAATGGTGTGTGCCGTTGCTCCCAGCTGAGATCAAGTTCTGTTTTCTGTATGCACACACAGGAGCAAGAAAATTATTCAGCAAGGTTAAGTCAGAAATTAGACTGATTCATCTTGCTGGAATTAAGTCTCTCAGTAATTTTAAGGATACACAAAAGAAACAAACCGGAAGCAGCGTGATAATTTTTCTGCCCTATTACATACCATTTTATTCATCATACTTAACAAAGCTAAACCTGTACAAGTTTGTACACATCGCATTGAAAGAACTGTTCACTAGCTTAAAAAGAAAAAAAAATAACAAAACATCAGAAACATTAGATTTATGGTCCCTTTTACAGGGCTTGTGCATCAGCATCAACAGATTAGCTCCAAGCCGCTGAGAACACCTTCGCCGGGAAGCCCATGCCGCAGCGCCCCCTGCCGGGCCGCCTGGAGCGGGACCGAGCAGGCACCCGCAGCGACCTCGAGGAGACATTACCGCCATTAGTAAAGAATTTGACGTTTAAACAGTAAAGATAATTCGGATCGAAACCACATATACAGTTAAAGACATAGGTAAACATACATGACTGTTTAATTCAAGATCACATTTTTACATAGGAGAAATATTACATTTCAATCTACCAGTATGGCTTTATCCATGAACAGGTGGACATTTTCAGATTTAAACCCCAAAACTGCTAGTTTTCTGAGAAAACTAAAGAAAAATCCCATAATTATTAGTTATGCTAGGAAGAACTGATAAAGAAATGAAAGCAACATCAAAGTGAAGTTTGTAACATCACAATAGACATCACTATGATTTAGATTTGGAAGACATTTCACCTTCAATTTTATTATTTGTCGTAACTGTGGCAGCATACTTCACCTGTGAACTTTCATCTTAAAATACTGAAAAATAAGGTGTCACTTTTTAATTCAATAGACTGAAATGCACCTGAGCAAAGCAAAATTAAAGTTCAAAGACTAAAGAAAGCATGTAGCTGAACTCAGTTTTGGCTTGTGGACATGCACAAAATTAAAAAATAAAATAAATAAACAGCATTTGGCACTTATCCACAGTAAACTGCAAGGTGATTTAAGAAAAGACAGCTAATAAATGTGATCAGGTCACAATGAAACTGTACAAGCCATTAGTTCACATTTAAACAACAAATCTGATTGCAGGTTTGAACATAGAACCATAACTTAAAATCCTATTTCATTCAAATTTGAAAAACTATATTGATTTTAAGTAGTTTAAATACATTCATTCCCAGTCAAAGTTTTACAGTAACTGATGATTTTCAATCACACACACAATCAAGTTACAAATCCCTGAAATGTGGATTTATTATAGGAATACTGATAAAACCTTAACAGAGATACAAATGATACGTCACATAGTGTCTTACACCTTAATGGTAAATATTTGACCACCCTGGATTGGTAGATGCATCACTCCTATTGTTATACTCTAATACCATCCTCTAGGACCAACTGGTTTAAATTGAATTCACAACAGTTTGCAGTTACCTAAAAAAAATTATTTTTTTTAATTACACTATAAAATATTCATCTTTTAACCAGTATTTCAAAACTTTTGGAAACAGAATTTCCCAGTTATAATGAGGACTAAGCATACTAAGTAAAGAGAGTCATTGTAGTGAATTTGAGAAAGCCATTTCAGAATCAGTGCCCTTGCAGAGGATTAGCGTACAGCAGTGTACCACTCTACCACTAGATCTTGGGACTTTCGAAGTCAGTCTCATTCTGGCACTAACTTTCTGTGGAGTAGGGCAATTTTCAAATGAAAGGCACTCTGTTATGAGTGAAATCATCATTATCAGCAATGCAAATGGGCAACTTGTAACATACTGAAAAGAACTGCTGTAGCCAATGTAAGGTCTAAATTAAGTACTTCCCTCAAAAAAACGTGGAAAAATATAGAGCAGCTCTAGTGCATGTGCACACAGACACTAGCCAATGCACAAGCTGAGACCTTCCAAGTATCTCTCAACTGTTGTTTGGTTTGGTTTCTGCCCACAATGCTTTTTTTTCACTTGGGCAGAAACAAGTGAAACTGCACTACTAGATGACATGCAGAATAACCTGTAGATGACCACTGCATCTTTTCTGCAGCCCACAGAAAGCAGGTCTGGAGAGTGAGTTACATGAGTGGCTGTCTCCAGCAGAATAAGAGCACAGGCACACACTACTAGTTTGTCCCACTTATTATTTCTCCACACGCTATTTTTTTGTTTCTCCAACTCCCCCTCCTCATAAAAAATCATCTTGGGAATAAAGCTTCCTTAAGGACAGGAAAGCTCATGCTTGTTAGTCTGAATAAGGGATGTGCAAACTAGAAGTAATTTCCCTGAGGCAAAGATCTTCAAGTCATGCCTAGCTTACATTGCCTATTCTTATTTCAAGCTGTTGAAGTATTTGGCACAACGAGGCCTTGATCATTGACTGAGTCTCACAGCATTATCATAGTCTATGTAACATTTATATAACAAAGTAGAAGTTACAAATGCTTCATTCTCTCACTCTACTTTGGTTTCTCACATTTACACATTAACATCCCTTTCCTCCTCAAGGGTGACATTGGGCCTCTTGGGCAAAAGGTAGAATGATAAACTTCTACTGCATTTCAAGATTGCCATGAAAACTGAGTGCCTAAAAGGGCATAGTAGTTATTGGACTCAATCCATGGAGTAACATCATAAAAATTACTAGCCTGTTATATACAGGTCACAGGTAGGTGATTTAATAGTCTTTTCTGGACTTACATTATGAAAAGGATACAGGGAAATTAAAAAAAAAAAGTCATGTCATGAATGCTTCCAGTCTAAAACATGTAAGAAGCAAAGCCTGAAACCAAGTCTTTCCAGATTTCCCTTTTAAAATATAAATTGCACTTTTTTTATATAAAGCAATCCAAAGTCAAATTGTAGCAAAAATTTGAAGCTGCCTCACAGTACCAAAGAGTATTTGTGTTCCCCACCTGAAATGCAGGCAACTAGTTTTCAGCCATTTGGCATATAGAGCTGTATGCTCTACATCTTTCTGCTTTAAAAGGGCCTGCAATTAAATGCCATACCACTGGATGGTTACCGAACAAAATGAAAAAAAGTAGAATTTAAGGCCTTTTTCTCCACAAGGAGCTGAAAGCTGTGGCACAACCCATAGCCAAAACTTAACATGCAAATTAGCACACTCCCACCCAGGGCTCCAAAAAACCACATAAAAATCAGTCACTCTTTCTAATGTCTGTCACACAAGACAATCATACCATCACCAAGAAACAGTGCCAATTCAGCATTTTTAAGGTCTTCAAAAATTCATAGCAAAGGGCACTTCTGAGAAAGAAGAAATCTCACAAGATTTGGTTTTAAAAAGACACCACACTCGCATTCAAGGGACATTCTTTGCTTTTAGGCCTTTGTCACAAATCTCAATCTTTATTGTTCTGAAATAAATGCTATAAACATAAGACTCGAAACAAGAACTCCAACTTTCAGTCTCAGAAGAGGTGTGGTTCAATGCCCATATCACATGTAACAAGAAGATTTCCTTAAAAAAGGAAAAAAAAATACTCTGAAGTCTTTCTTAAGAATGAAAATGCAATCCTTTGTTTTTCTCATTAGTTTGTGTACAGGTGGGCACCAGAAACACTTTTGCATTTTCTGTTGAATTCTTGCTATGACGCTTGACGAACCTTTTGCCATTCAACAAATTCATCCAGAAGTACAGGCCCTGCAAATGGATGAAACTGGGAGTTACATTTGCCAATGTCTTTCAAACATCCTCTCTTAAAAGTATGAAGGTTACAACTATTGGTATAGGTAACATCCATATCAATCCTATGGTCAAATACTTATTAAGACTCAAAGATGACTACAATAATGTCAATTCAAGGGTGGCAAAAAGCACACAATAAACACTATACGAAACTATGGAAGTGTTCCTGACATCTGATGGGTGCACTGAACTGAAATTTCCTTCTTCCTTCCAAAATTGCACATAATAAGACCAAAACAGGATGCCTAAAGCAGTTCAGTCATAGCATGACTGACTGTCAATCATGTGTTCAATCATGAGTTCAGCCCCAAGTACCAGCAGCTAGACTACTTGACAGTTAAGAGTTTTTTACATACGAGTATAAAATGAGAGTTTGCTGTTTATAATTCTATGCGCAAGTCTACAGTTTCATGTAGCAAGTGACTTCACTAGAACCTCAAGTGAATATAGGCTGGCTCAAGTACACTATCACACCCCTCACATATTACCACAATTAATACCTGCAGTTTGAAGATGGATGGTTAGCAGGACAGTTCTTCTATGAATTGGGGAAGTTGGAGAAGAAATATTTTATACCTTATTGTTTGTAACAGAAATTTGTTTTATGCAAACTTAACATACTGAAATAATAGCTGAATAAGCAAAATGCCATGAATACTTACATGCACCATCTTCATCATAGTTGCTAAGATCTGCGTGGACAGTTCTGCTGAACTCTAGCACATTGTACCACTGATCCTTGTTCATAACTCTATACTTCGATTGCTAGGGAAAATAATTTCAGAACATTAAAATGTCAAGTAACATTTGGTAATGCTGCATCTCATTTCTCTTCAATCAGTTCCTAACTAACAATTTAATGGGTGACAACAGCAACTACTTCCTTGGTTTTCCATTTTTTTTTAATACTACACATGCCTTTTCTGAAACTGAAACTACATAAAATGGTTTCTTGAAAGATCAGAGCAAAATCAAAGTACCAGGCAATCTGGAAGTCACCACTCTTAAGCTTTGAAAACTGACAAATTTTTGTCTTGCCCTGAAGTAGGTATGCCCAGCTCAGAGAGATTTCCAGGATGAATGATTACAAAAATTTTCTTTTGTCCAAGGTATAATACAGTATGATTGTAAGGATATCTACTTTGCAATGCTAGTACTGATCTGAAGCCAGGGGATAGTCTCAAGCCTAGCATGCTCAACAACCTACACACATCCACATTACTGAGTCTCCTGCTGACCAAAATCAGAGCTCAAGGTACCTATATACTTTACCTACACAAAGGAAACTTGAAATTTAGCACAGATGCAGCTCAAGGGGCTCTATTATTTATTTTGAAATTTACCTTTATGGTCTAATTAAGATAGAGGTTTAGTTGCCTTTGATAAGAAAGGTGGAGTGGAGCACAGCATCTGTGATGCATACAAGAACATCACTGTTTCATAAGCACATCAAGCAAATGAAGAGGAGCAATATGCTCATTCTTGAGCAAAACACCACAAACCCTGGAATCTTTCCACAGAACAGCACAACTACTACGCAATCATTCAAAAAGTTAAGGAAATTTGTACCTCTAGGTATTGATAAAATACTGAAAACAATGGCCAAGTTCTTCCAAGCAGAAGAGCTAACATGGATTTTGCAGTATCAATATCAAGACTTCGTTGGTCTTTATCCTATAGTTGAACAAAGAAAGCAAAAAACCCACTCAAGTACAAGCCTGTTGAATAATTAAAATAATAATTTCTCTAACATGCCAGTAGTCTTACCCTTGCAAAATCAAAGGCATATCTGTAGATATTCTTAAAGGATGAAATGTCATTCAATTGTGACCGCAAGAAGTCAAATTTACTCTGTAATTTTTCTGTACAATCACACCTGAAAATAAAGAAAAACAAGTGACATTAGAAGTTCAAAAAACATTTGGACAATGAAAAAAGTGCCGGCAAACATAAATTAAAATTACCAAAATCTGATCACCAGATGTACAGGAGTAATACTATGACTTAAAGAATACTGAACATGTTCAACATTTGCAGCTTACTGGAATTATGAGTGCCCGGCTTCTGTAATCAAGTTTCCTTAAAATGCATCAGCAACATAATACAAAGTCTCTGCTTTACTTCTTATATAGTGGTCTCTTTATGCCATACTCTGCAGTTTATAGTCATACCCAACACTATCTTATCTTTCAATCATTATGAAAATCTGGAGAAAACAGTATTCAGCATGCATTAAGGTGGTAAAATCCAGCAGTAAATAAGGGCTTTATGCCACATTTCTTCAGGAAAAAAAAAAACAACCCCAAAACCCAAACCCTAAACACACACTTCAAGACTACATATTTATGAATGGCAGGATTGAGCAGGCAGTCTGAAAAACATACTAGTCTACTTGTGTTTTATGACTGATATATGCAAGCTCTGAGAAGGCTATCACCTGAATTAGTCAGTAGCTATTCAACTGAAAACTCACAGGCTGTATGATAATGTACTGCTAGTTGACAGGATAACCCTTTGGCAAAAACAACCGTTTCGCAGAAAAGATCTCCACTTATTTTACTTAGCAAGGACTTCTGTTTCCAAATAGAAAAATTAATTTACACATGCTAATCGTCCAGGAAAGACTCACTCAAAAGAAGAATTGTTAAATTATCACATTTTGTTGGCATAAAGTAATAGCTGCCATGATTAAGAAACAAACAAACACGCACAAAAAACCAATAAAATCCACCTTGCCCTGTATCCTCAATGACAGAAACAATACTTTCAGAAACGCAAATGTACATAAATACTTCCTTTGGTAGTGTTCCCCTTCTGGCAGCCTGCCTCTCAGAGAATACATTTGCATCTTTAGCAGCTCCTTGTGGACTTGTCACATAAGCCCACAGTAAGGGCCCTTCAGAAGCACTGCAGTAGGTTGCCCAGATGCTGTACTTTGCCCACGGCTGATACTTCCTGTTCCTCAGGTCTGCTAGCGTGTGTGTGCACGTCTGTCTGCCCCTCTCAAGCTGCGACAAGAGCTGATGGAGCCTTTGGTTATTTCTTGTCTCTAGCAGCATCTACCTAAAGCAGCACCGAGTCCCAGCCAAGATCAGTGCTAAATAAATAAAAGTATTAGCTAATTAGGCTGAATATTCATATGACAAGAACTATTATATTTTGCAATAAACCACACATTAAGTTGAAAAGAAATCTTATTCAAAAAGCTTTCGTAATTTTATCTAAAGATGAAATTACTTTTTTTGTCTTCAGCCATCTAATTGGCCTATGTATTCTAATGTTTAACCCTTAAAACAGTATTAAGAATATAAATGCCTTTGTAGCATAGCATAGCATATCTCTTCTTTCCATGTTCAAGCCTTCATACTGCAATAATATTATCCTTTATACTTTGGGACAAATCTACCTATTTAACACCGAACTAAACACTCATCATTTTAGTGTACTAATGACATACATCAACTACTTAAAATGAGTTTACCATACATTTTGTCAAATGTAATTTGACTGGGATTATTTACCATACCATGGATAAATACAAATTTCTGTGTGTTTAAACTTCTTACTGAATATTGTTAAAATTGTTCAAATAATCATAAATTTAAGTACAAAGTAAAATTCCTGTTAGTGTTTATTGTACTATTAGCTATATGTATTTTAAGGTAGAAGTAATTATCTTGAAAAAGCTGGTATGAAAGTGTGCCTCAATTAAGCCTTAAGACTCCTAAGCTATTGTCAACCTATTTAAAATCGAACAGTCACACAGGTTACAGTCAAATAGACAGGCACCACCCTCTGAAGCCTGATGCAGGGACATAGCTCCTTTAAAGCCATTTAAGGGATTTCCACACCTAGACATCGATTTTCTTCACACTAGTGAGATAAGGAACTGTCAAACTCCTCCTTTATAGAGATCTAGCTGCTTGTGTGGCTGCACCATAAACATGATTAATGAGGTCACCCATACTTAGAATAATCTTCCTAGCGGTCATAACAACCTTCTAATTAGCACAGGTGAATTAACACCAAACTCCTGTGCAGGGACTAGATAAAATGCGATTTCTTGAACTGCCTTTACTGAAAGATAGCATTAAATAACGTTGATCAGCAAAACTAAACATCAGCTTACTACATTTTCTTCACATCCCTATATCACATTTATAACAAAACTTAAAACTATCACCACAATGCAGTCCCATTTTCATTTCTATTGAGGTAGAGTTCATTTGAGGCATCACTAATACGGACAGTGATGGTTCAATAAATGCTACTCAGATATTCCAATGTTTCGTATTTCTTAATTATTCAAACATGCTTGTCTTTTACTAAAAAGAAAAATTAGTAAAATGTATACATACATTAAACCAAAACCATATAACAGTAGTCTATATAGTTTGAAAGTCTGTTAATCCACAAGAGTTCCTCTGCCATCATCCAGCTCTTCAGCTGGTTAAAAGGAAGTGATACACATCTAGCCCATCCATTCGATCATGCACTGAAGCACGGTCTTCTGAAATTTAGGCTACGTGTTGTAACTAGAGCATACAGAGGTCCAAGGAAGTAATGGCATAAGAAAGCAAAGGGCCACCTTTTCTGTGCCCTGACAATGCTATCGGTTCACTATGTCAATTGACTTACAGGTCTAGAGACCAAAGACTGTTTATATTTCAGTATACATTGAATGCTATACCAGCATTACAAAAAAAAAAAAAAAAAAAAAAATTATTTACACTAGGCTTTGTGTTAGCCTTGCAAACATTAACCAAAAGGCAATAACAAGCAAAAAACTCACTGGAAAAGCAGCAGGTATTAGGCAATCATTAAAACCAACCCAAGGAAGCTGGCTTCACTAGTAATTCTGCAAACAGCAAGTTACAAATCTGACTTCCCCACCCCTCTTACTTGTACCTAAAAATGTGAGATCATGACCTTATCTTTCCCTCAGTTGGAATCTCATTTGGTTTCCTTTCTTACCTGACCACTCATTTTCAAAAGCGCAACTTTAATGTAAAATTTGGCTCAAATTCTAAGGTTAAAAAAATAGCCAGAGGGAAATACTCGAACAATACAGCTGCTTACACCTCACTTCCCTCATGTGAAATTCTATTTACCTAGTTCAAACAATGACTTCTGTGAGTTTAATAAAATTAACTGTAATCTTTTACCATTCACCTTCGTTTCATAACTATGTTGTTGCATTTAAAGCAAATGTAGACAGTTACTTCCTGAGGGCTACTCATTTCATCCTAAGGAGGTGATTAAAATACCTGATAAATTGCCCAATAGAGGTACTTGTTTCTCTCTGCTGACTATGAAAAGAGCTCCAGATGATTTATTTAGAATCAGGCACCTAGCTTTCATATACATACATATATTCATACACACAGACACATATATGTAGGGCAGAATTCAACTTAACAACAGGCTATACTAGAAACCTCACTTCCACAGCTAAAGTATCATAAGCTGCTAGCTAGTGTTTGATCCACCTTAATTTTGACAGTGTATGCTTTATCACGTATATATTTTTCTTGTCCTCTCTAAAGAGCAAACATCATCAGCATATCACATAACCACAGAAAAGGAAAATGGCCCTTCAAGATTCAGGCACTTAAATGTTGGCATCTAGCAGTAGATTAAATATAGGTGTCTAAGCTTTAGGTGTTGCCATTCAGAAAGGTATAGCCAATCAGTCTGTAAGAGCAATTCAGGCGATCCGTCACTAGGTAGGTCTCAGGGTAAATTGAATGACTCCCTACGCTCCACTACATTGACTAGATCTCCAAAGATTGCAGTAAGAGTTTAAGAAATCCAGCTCTTGCATATAAACCACACATTTAGGTGTCTTACTGTAGAGCTGAATTCCACCCAACCCTGCTCATGCAATTACCTTATGTGACATTTCACATATATTACAGAATCCTTATTTCAAAATAACTCTGACTTAGAATACACTCTGGGCTTTCAATGCTTTTTAATGTCATTTCTTCATGCAAAAAACTGAAATTAAAGAAACAACAAAATATTCTATTGCTTTAAGAGTGTACGAGTCTTCTCCTTCAAAACTTCTGTCAAATCTTTCAAGAGAAACTAGATTTCTCCATTCCAGATGGAATTCCATAACATGATCCTGCCTTCCCAGTAAGCACAAACGGCACAAGTACACAGATTTGTATTTTCTTTTGTCATGGTTTAACCCCAGCTGGCAACAAAGCATCACGTTGCTGCTCACTCACTCACCCCCCAAACCAGCACATCTTTTTAAGCCAATGAATCTTGAACTCCTTTACATGTGTAGCACTGTTTCATCCAAATACTTAAGTCTGCAGCCTGCTATTAAAGCGCACCCAGGGAACATACAGGTTAACTGCTTTAACCTTAGGCAAGTGTTCTGATCATAAGTCTGGTTATATAAAAATGCACAGCAGTACTATATTTTCTGTCTTAAACACATTCAGCCCACAGCATGATCCACTCTGTTCTTGAAAGAGCCAGAAGATTCCTAATCATAGCAAACTATTACAAACAAAGTCTGTAATATTGGTTCTGAAGATGTGCCTGATTTCACATGTCTTTGTGTCTGCATCCTGCTAGACTGGCTAACTCTTGAGAGCCTCAATTTGGCTATTAAAAAAAAAAGTACTTCAGAGAAATTACCATATCAAACCCTTTCACTGCATCTAAAAACTTATGCACCCAGAATTTAATCTCTGTCACCCTGGCAATTTAATCATTCCAGCTCTTACTAAATTTAAGAGATTCTGACAGTCACAAAACAATCAAGGTGTCTGTCAGGAGCCCGATCCCAAATCAAATAAGATTTGCACAAGACAGTCAGGTCAGAGTCACTCCATTGTCTTGAATAACCAGAGGGTATCTACCCAATACAATTTCCCAAATCAGTTCACAACTGATAAGGCAATTCTGCCAACCCCAAGGATCAAATCAGCCGCTGTTTCCCACCATGCTGTAGCTGCAACAGTAGCTCTCTGACATTTTTAATACTGGATGCAGTGTCATAACAAGTTACCCTTAAAACATTTATGCACCATAAGCAGTTTCATGAAGAACAGTGACAACTGAACTAAGCCTCAAGGAGCTGATTAGTTTCATAAAAGAAACAACCTCTTCAAGCAAAGCATCATCTCCCCAAAAATTCTCACAAACAGAAGTTTGTTTATAAATTGAAAAAGTGTTACTTAACCTAAATATTAAGCATGGCTTCTGACCTGCATCTAATAAGTAACACTAATAACCAGAACTACTATCAGTGCAGTCCTCATCTATAAAGCTTAGAAATTAGTAAAAACTTTTTAGACTACGAATGCTGAGATATGCTTTTGGGTATCTCCAGATCTAGTTATCTATGTTTAGAATAATATCTTAAAATATTTTCTCTAAGAGAAAGAAGCCACCAATACGTGACTTACTAGGGTTAGACAAAACTTTATCATTTGAGTGAACTCATCAGATTCACAACTTGGTGAACAACAGCAGCTACTTCCAGTTACTGACTGAGACCAGATCTAAAAGCAAGAGTTTCTGTGTCTTACTGCTAGCGCACAAGAAAGCGAGGGCAAGTTTGTGGTACAAACATAACATTATAACATTCTATTATATATGTAAAAAAACTCTTACTGTAGTGAGGTCATTCCTTTTAACCATTCTTCCTTGGTAAAAAATCCCATGCTTTCGGCCTCTAGCTTCCAGGCTAAAACTAACATAATAATCTAGGAAAACAAAAAACAAACAAAAAACAAACAAAACAACAAAAAAAACCCACAAAGGTGAAAAAAAGGAGTCAGTAAGAAAAGGCTGCTTTATAGATGTCCAAGAAAAAAAATATGCATTTACGCATTCAAACATTCTAGTAATATTACATACTTGCACTTTATATTTGTTATCATTTAATCATTCGACTATGTGCAATCTTTCTGTTCATTTCAGTCTCTGAAAAAATGAGGCATTCCTATAGTAAACCAAACAGAAAACCTCACACACTCGCTATGGATAACTGATGTGCTGAGCTGAAATATCTTACAACAGCTCCTAAAAGCAGGATGATAAACAACTTTTTGCTTACTGGAGAACTTTACACAGAACTTAAATCTTATCCAACACTCCCTTTTAAAGCATTACTTGAATTGTGCAGGAAACCTACATTCTCAGGCTCGACACCGATGTCTTCACAGAACTTTTCTATTCCTTCGGGTCCCACCACTTCATCTGGACCTTCAAAACCAAAAGAAAGCAGACTGAAATCTAAGTAACATTCACTCAAAAGGGCTACACGCAATAGTTAGGCTATATAGTATAAAAGCTACCATTAAAAACACTGAATTACTCTATTAAGTACCTTTTATATTAGAACCATTCTATCAACTGCAGCGTGGAGACATGCATAATACGTAAGAAGTAATACTACGAGCTCAAGGCAAAACTAAACCAGAACTTTAATGTTGCGCACTGCCTCCCTACAACAGCAGACAAGCTATTTTAGTTTATATATATGTGAGTTTTCAAAAGACTCCAAGTTTCCCCTTGACATAGCTTGACTCCAGTAACTATGGTGGTGAGCTGTTCTGAAGACAACCTGGGTAGCATTACTCTGCGCTGAAGTTATTCTATGAACAATGTTCTTCAAAGACTTGTTTTATCAACAATAAAAAAATTAATTCCGTCTGAGCTCCTACTACAGATACTACTCTTTCAATGGTGTTACCATTGTGGGTTTGCAACAGAAGAGGATGAACTGTCAAATAATTTAATGTTAGTTTGATTATGCTGAGTAATATGAGAAGAGTGGTAACAATAAAACAGAAAAACACTAAGCATGTTAGCCATGTACAGAGCAGAAAAAGGTTTATGAATACAGTGAAAATAACTTAAGACCAAAACAGTTAATTATGCTTCACTTTTCCATTTTAACAGAAAGAAAGCCTCTAAAAAGCAGTAAAATAGTGTATTCAGAGAGCACATACAGACACTCTACAACACACTTTGCTTCTCTGAATCTCTCTCTGGTTTCAGTTATTTCTAAGCCTGTCCCAAAAATTACACCTACTGGACAACCAAATATTATTAGAAGGCCTGTTGACATGCTATTTTGAGGTATCTTGAGCATTATGTTAACACTGTTTCAGTGAATATGAATCCATCTAAAGGGTAACGGCTTTAGCTTCCAAAATAACATGCCATTTTACAATTTTTTGGCTAAGTTTGGTATTTATACATAGACAGAACAGCCTTTTTCTTCTTCTTCCCCTTGATACCTCCACTTCATCTGTATCCACTGCTGTTATTGTAAGCAGAATTTCTTTTTGAGAGTTGGATAACATCCTTTTAATAACTGCTTACTGTGAGACAAGAGTCAATAAAAACTATTATTTTCCAGTAAACTAGCCATTCTGAAAATGCAACTGGCATTTAAGATCACAAACCCTTGAAAAATGTTGCAAAGAGCATGTCGCCTAGGTAAGCAAGGCAAAACACTGCCATCTGTTTTTGAGAAGCCCTTACACAGAATGTGTTAAAACCCCTAAGTTTAACTTATGAAGGGAAACAGATACAAGGGTTCACTGGTAATGACAGAGGGTTTGGCCCAGAAATTATATGTACAATTCATCTATATGAGTCTTTATGTAATTTTCCCTTTTAATGGAAATTTTTAATCTCCTATGGTGCGCAATTTCACTGCAATTCTATCTTATGCTAGAAGAATGACCTATTTTGATTACTGGTTAACTAACAAAGTATAGCCTCCTACACTCAGTTGTTGACTCAACAACAAAAACAAAATTTGCAGGCCTTAAAAAAGTTAAAAGTATGTGCAGGCACATTTATTAGAAGAAAACCAAGAATTATTAGTTACCTTAAAAAAAGCTCTTTATGCCTAAAGAGTATGCCTCACACCTAAATTAGAAAGCAGATCACTAGAACCAGGAGTTGTTCATTACTGTGGAAAGTCTGCAAGAAAAATACATCAGTTCTGATGTATTTCAAAACAAGAAGTAGAATAATTTGGTATAACCTGGTTCAACACTGTAATGTCTAACATCAGTCATTTTATTTTAGAAAATGCCATGGTAAGTTATAAAGTATAAAGAAAAAAAAGTCAAAAAGAACAAATACTGAAAAGGGCATAGTAAAAGCTACACTAATTCAAGTGCACATTATAAGGAAGCAAACATGGACATAATTTTCATGTCTACATCAGCATAAAAAAAAAGCAAAATGCAAATATTTGATGTACTCGCTTATTTTAAATAAAACCATATATAGTTTTAAATATTAATCCATTACCTGCATATTCATAAAACCAAGCCAGGCACTTTTTGCTTGAAAAATGTTCCTCTCCACTTATCACTTTACCAGAGGCTTGTGATCTGCAATAGCTTATAGAAACACAAGGATGATAAGTGTTATTTCGAGAAATGGGAAATCATTAAATTCCAAATTGTTTATTATTAGTTCAGACTATTTAAACTGTTTCATGAAGTCAATATACATAACAATGAAGCTGAATTTGTTAAAAGGCAACTGTCTGTCATCCTATTTCAGCACTTGTTGGAACATAAGATTACCCTGTAATACAACCCTCTCATCGTCCAGTTTATTGCAACTATTACTTTTTCTGAAATGCAAAAGCATATCTTAGAGATATTAAACCAAAAAATCCACACACAGATGGTCAAAATATCACTACTCAGTAATTCAAATGATTTATCTACTTATAT